>JAECUM010086776.1:0-11196 GCA_016617855.1 Megalonaias nervosa | reverse complement strand
ATATATATATATATAACTATATTAAAATATTAATAAAGACATTTCAAAATCTCAAATTGTTTTCAATGTTAAATAAGTCTTTTTGCACAGGTATTCTTTAAGAGGAAAGATACAAAAGAGATGCTCAAAAAAGGTTCTGAAGGTCATGCCGTCTATGTCCAAAAATGCGTGAAACTGTGCTGGCTAATGCAAATTCAAACCCCTCCAGTCTGTATCGACTTTACAGCGCAATCTGGTGACCAGTTTGACAAGGATACATACAAGGAGTACACCAAGAAAGGCAGTAAGATTGATTTTATTGTTTGGCCACCTCTTCGTCTCCATGAAGGTGGTCCTTTGCTTGCAAAAGGAGTGGCCCAAGGTAAATAAGACAAGGTGTGTTCATATGGGACCTTAGGTTTTTATTCTGCACTGGAACAGTCTACCTAGCGTATGTATCAAACTTGTATAAAAAGAACGTCAGCTATGGGAAGATTGATTTTATTGTTTGGCCACCTCTTCGTCTCCATGAAGGTGGTCCACTGCTTGCAAAACGAATCGGCCAAGGCAAGTAAAGATGAAGAGTGTTGAGATAGTATTTAAGACTTTGTAATCCACTCTGGAAGAGTCTGGCCAGTATATCCATCAATCTTGTATAAGAAATGTCAGCTGATTTTATTTGTATTTTATGGAACTGCTAATGCAATAAAGCGATATGTTGTTTTCATACTTTAATTCTAGACATATTTTTGTAGATACAAAAATGATATATTGACGATTAACGAAATCATGTACTGCTTGATGCTTGAATCCACGGAAAACAGCTTTTGGCTTAAGTGCATTGTTGATGCTGTTCATATTTATCTGTATTGATGCTTTTTGGATTGTTTTTGATATTTCTGTTAATAAAGATATATGTTAAGGCATATATATATATATATATATATATATATATATATATATATATATATATATATATATATATATATATACTGATGATGAGAACCTACTTGATACATACTATTTTGTGCGGTCAAGGACCATAAGATGAAAACCAGTATCTTTAAAGCTTTTTTCAAAAGATATTTCAAAGGAATAATATATGAATGAAACTTTTGTTTCAAAGTCTTCCGGGAAACGTGCAAATTCAAAGCAATGAAGAATACATAACAATTCGTAAAGGAAATAGTTAAAATATTTTTCCGGGGACCTTCTGTAAAGAAACACTATATTTATAATATAAATTTGTTTATACAAGAATATTTTTATTGCCAACCATTTTTAGTTTGGAAAATAACACTATTTTGCACTAAAATACATTGTTGTTGATTTGTTTCTTCTATGTTAAACGCATTATATGTAATGTGAACATTTTATGTTAATAATACAATGTTAATACATTGTTTTCAGTTATAACCGATAATTAATGGTGAATTAGTTTCCATTTTTTTTTTTAAAAACGTATAGATCTGTAAGCATAATATACACAAGGTTGTTGTATGGGTAGATGTGATATTTGGGCTTCGCTTTCTACTCTGTCAATGTCGATGGTAACGAATATTAACATTTTTATGATATTAACAAGGTGTTTGCCTCTGATCCTTGCACAGATATGTAAATTTGTATCGTCGATCTTACGAAGAAGTTAACCTTAATGTAGCAGTTATTGCCAAAACGGCAAACAAGGACACCATACATATACACGCTGCTTTCTCTGAAGAAGTTGATATTATGAATGGTACAAAGATACTAAATGTTATTTCACCCGCATTGGTCACTATCAGTGGTTATGTTCGAATTCAAAGCATGTACATAAGTGTGACATGAGGTATTGTATTTCGGTAAGGGATATTCAGTGAAGGAGAAGATCACATATATGTATTGTTATATCTTACTCGTGCATATACAAACACGATAAGGAAGTGCTTTAATTCGTTCCAAAATTGCATTATGGGTAAGCTCCTTGATCAAATTCTTAGATTGTCGAAACGAGCATATTAGAATTACGGAAGAATGTCGTTTACATATAAAATTGTAAGATTAGTTGCTTCAAATTTCTTCCTATAATGCAAGGGCATTAATTCAGTTGTATTATTATATAAAATTGTGTGTCTTCTGCTTGACACTGCCTACATTATTTTGCAAAATAGCAAATTAAGGAAGAATGGTGCAGCGGATGGGACGGGGGGGGGGGGTCGAGGGGAACTTGGTATTATCGTATAAAAGTCCATTCGATGGTACAGTTGGGCATATGTTTACCTCATTTCCTCAACCAACTTAATCCTTAATCTAGTAGCAAATGTCAATTGTTTCCGATTAACATTCATATCTATTTCCTATCATAGCATAAGTAATATCTATATACCTATATGTATATCTGCATACAGACATACGCTCAAACAAATATAACACACACACACACACACACACACACACACACACACACACACCTGTGTACACACATAGGTTGTATTTTGGTCATTTGTATCTATGTACGGAACACTAGGATATTAATTGTAACTAACTGTGATAAAATCTCTCGAATAATTTTCTTGCCGAAATCTGTGCATGTGGCATTGACAACTGATGGTGCGATCTTATGTGTATATAATACATAGGCACATAAAAAATTATATAATATATATATATATATATATATATATATATATATATATATATATATGTTATATATATATATATATATATATATATATATATAATTTGAAATAAAACATAAAACAGTGACAAAGTAGTTTTGGTCCACTTTATCTTTTTTTGCGTGAATGCGTATGTGCCTTTGTATAATAGTAATGTAGATTCGTATGTGTACGAGGGGCGTTAAAATAGTTCTTAACATTGCTGAGCCGTACAACAAATTTCTTTATTAGTATACAGTACGTCAGTGCAACTTACTAAAGTTCTCACCATCCAACTCTACCTACGTTTTCGATATGATTATCTAGTTCACTTTTTGGGACGTTATTATACATTGAAATACGACATTTTTAACCGGATGGTGGCTTTCGAATGTTTGATCCTTTAGCTAGTCTTTGATAACGGTGATAGAAAACTGCATTCAGCTTTTAATCACTTGGGGCTGAATACATGCTTCATGCAGGATGTGGACAAGTTTGTATACTGTGCTCCTTGAAGAAGTCTGTCCAGATTGTGGACCTATGCGCCTGTGCCTTGTTATAGAGTAGGTTGATACTTCAGTTACCAGTACGCAGACGGGTGGTTCTGTAGCGTGCCACAAAGTTTGACAACGCTTTGAAGGCACAACACTTTCAAGTGGTTCCAGCAGAGTAAGGCTAAGGGAAATGGGCGACCGGGCCTTTTGCACCAAAAACTAATGCATATAAAACTAAGCTGACAGTCTGACCTCTTCAAGCAATTTGCTCGTTTTTTTTTCCGGGTGCAATTGATAAACCATGTTTAATCACCGTAGACAAAATCTCATTCAAACGTCTCTGGTAACTCATTCCATGTTTGGCCAGTAACTGTTTGGTTTTTTCAACCAGAATATGTTTTTGATGAACCATTAAGAAATGCCAGACCCATCTTGCAGAAAGCTTTGTGAGCTTCAAATGATTCTGCAGTAGTTTGAAAACAGCCCACGAATTAATGCCCGTGAGAAGTGTAATATATTTTACTGTGTATCGAGGATCTTCAACAAATGCTTCTTTCACAGCAGCCACTTTCTTCCACGGATTCACGATCCTTTTTAGAATGATGAAACCTTCTCGAACGTGTAGGATGTGACAGAGAATTAAATCCATAAAATTTATCCAAGTCAGCCTTAATATCAAGCTGGATATACAGCGAGAGAGTCATAATCTTGCAGAATGCTCTTTGTTCTGTAGTGGAAGTGCGTGCACATCTCCGAAATTGATATGTCATGGCAATTTACCTATGTCACACATATTTATCTGCAAGTGTCCTGCCTTCTGTCCGTTAAACCACATACACTATTTAGACCGTTATCTTGTTTATCAATAAGCATTACATTTATTTAGAGGGTTAAAGTAACAAAAACTTTATCATGAAATATTCACAGCTCTTCAACTGTATTATAAGCAATTAGCAGTCGGTCAAGGAACTATTTTGTTCACCTTACAATAATCATGATAAGGAAAATTAGCGCTTCCATTGTCTTTTTCCTCTCCTGGACGTCAATCTGTTTATATTCACCTTAAACTCATCTCGCTATCTGTCAAGCCTAGCAAAATGTTTATTATCTCACACTTTAGCAGGGGATATTTTGATATTCTTTGTCCGTTTGTTATTTTGTCATTAAATCTAATATTATAACCGCTTGTTGAAAATTCACCACACATTGTAACTGTATTGCCAATGTGATATCCACCTGCAACAGGAGAATGGGTTTTAGTATTTCCACTGGAACCTTCTGTATGGATTAATGACAAATATGCAGATATTTCAATTAAAGTGACATCTTTTTAAAGATTTAAAAAATTAATCAAACAGGTATCGCAGGAGTCACACTATTTGTAACGGATTTTGGTTTGCAATTTAAGACTGAGGCTCATGAACAGGGTGGAAAGGATCTATGGATGGGATATATGTAATAAAAACATAGTAATTTGCCCATGGTGAGTCATTGACATTGCTCCTTTTTCAATTGCCAGCACTCATTCTGGGGTTAAATAAAACGTGAATGACAATTAAATGCTAAATATACTAACCACAGGGCTAGGTTACATTGTTTAGTGAGTGGAACCGCCATGTAGCGAGTATTGACATGTATAACCATACTTTGTGAAACATTTGGACTGCGATATCCACAGAGATTGGCATTGTCCTACGGTCATGAAATATATTTTACCATCTTCATCACATCCAGCGCTGTCTTGGTGTGATGCATGCATGCTGGACTGTTCGATTCATTCTCCCAGTCTCTTCTAATCGCGACTATACATGACAATCATGTAACAGTCTATTTTAGGTTATTCTTTAGGTAATGTAAGGCGTAATGAGACAGAGTATATAAAAGCATATTTTACGAGCAACGAGTATGTCTCTATGATACAATAAAGTGGCATATAGAAGGTTGAGAAGATTTTAAAGACAGGAATGAAGTAAAACTTTCATATTTGTGAAATGGAGCTTTTATTAGAAATAACTTAACAGTTAGTAACCTGCTATAAACAAAATTCCTTTAAAATAAAGACGTATGAAGCGCAATAAACGTATAGCAGTTTCCAGGACCATTAGAACTTTGAGTGTTTCAAAGATAACATGCTTTTAGAATGTGATATGTGTGGATAAAATAATGCATTATTAAACAAACGAAATAAAAATACACATCATGGGAACTTGTATTGAAACAAAAAGAGTGTTGAAAGAGAATACTTCCAAAGACATTGCATTTAAACAACCCAATGCTGCATCTGAAAACATGACAACAACATTCACAACATTCTACCTGGGTAACAAATAGTATCACAGATGAATAGAGAAGAGACAATATTAAAATATATGATGATGATTAAGACCATATTTTAACAAATGAAAAACAGATACGGTGTACAAGACTGCAAAGTGGCTCACATGATATATTGTAAAGGGTATTAAAAATATAAAACATTGATGTACTCATTTGAACATTAAAATTATAATAAATTTCGTTCAAGGATAGAGATGAGGATGAAACAAATGCTCACTGATGTTTGTCCCAATGCTTGTAAACTTTTGTTTCGTGTGGTGCAGATCTATACGAAGTTTTTGTTATTGTGGAACCCTTCTTTCAGCTCGTTTCTCGTTCAATCTTACTTTTCCTTTTTTTTGTTGAAACATTTCCTTTTCCGTATTCTACTGTTGTTGTTCTGGCAAGGTTTACAGTAAGCACTAGTTCTGTAAATATTCGTTGAATCGGATTTATTTTCTACACATATATACGTTTCTTGAAATTAATGTCTTTGATTTATCCAGTTCGATTTTTTACGACTCTGTGGTCTTAAATAAACCATCAGAAAGAAGCGAAACCAACAGGTTTAGTACAGTTCAATAAACAAAATGTTTCTAAAGAATACAAAACGAAATTTTAAAAGTAACTTACAGTATTGAGAGTTTTAAATCACTAATAATCCTTAACGTTCTAAAAACGTTTTTAAAGCATAGAATGTTTGGAAAATAATTCAAAGAGTATTGAATGTGCTGATGTATAGTTTTTATGTATCACGATGATATAATCATGAATGTCTTTGAACGGATCCTTAATAATACCAAATCAGTTTCTAAGTTCAAAACGAATATTAGCAATTTGTAATTCTAATGAATAAGTTAAATAAATAATTCCTTTCAAATTGTTAATGCGCACAATTAAAATTGATTCCACGGACTGATATTAAAATAGGAATAAATAAGTGCCCCTGAGTCCTTTGTATACAGTCACCTGTCCTATGGCACAACAAAAATTACAGGCTGTTCTTCACTTTCGCATAAAATTCGTGAACATGTTCGCTTACAGAAAATACCAACTGGTTAACAAGGTATGGTATTGAACTTAAATTCATGCAAACGTTATGACAAAAAGCAGGTAGACAATAGCATTTTCCAACAAAAAAACTAGGGCCCTGAACTCAGATCCAAGTAAACACTTTTAAGAAAATATCAAAGCTCTACCCTCAATCACTGACAAAGGTCAAACAGAAAATACAGAATGATATATACGTAGCCATTTCAAATTTTTGCTAACGAATTTTAAGCATGAGAATCATGTTGGAAATACCATTTGCTGAAATTCAGAGTTGATGTTCAGTTAAACAATTTCCATGTCAAATAAATAAGAAATGGAAGGTGAACAATAAAAGCATCAAGATGAATCTAAATGTAGTGAGGACCCTAAACTAAAAAAGCAAAAGCGAAACGTTTAAAGAATTAACAAGAATAATCCATGGTGTAAGAGACTGTGCAAAGAATATCACAAAATAATGAAATCAGACCAAGTCAAATCACACTTCGTGAATGAAATTTTAAGCAACTTAAAGAGCATTGATTATCCAGAATGCATTAAAAATAAGTGCTCAAAGAAGCCGCAATTCCAGGTTGATAATCATGCAACACACAGCAGTACAATCTTCATTGGATAGGGAGGTGGCATATATCAGGTTCTAATTGCTGGGTCTCTAAATGATGACGGAGGAAACATTGATGACATGAAGAGAAAACATCTCACCTAACTAGACTAACTTTTAGGAGCAAAAGTTTTGAAATATCAGTATGGGTGATCGTAGAAAAGTATAATTCAACACTTTAGTACAAAGTCTTGTCACGGACAACGTTTACTGATGGCACAGTAATCATAAGTCCATAAGGTAATATGTTAACGTTGTCAGCAGAAAAACGTTTATGATAGTAACAACCAGTACTACTAAGTTCATTTTCATGCCAGTTTCATCACTTGATTGTGTGACCTTAACATCGTGCAGGATCTAGTAAGACATGTGCTTCTTCAACCTGTTATACATATTGCTAGTCAATATGTATCAGCATAAAATAAAAATAAAATTTTCTGCTTCTAGCAAATAACCGATACATTTTTAACTACTGGGTGAAAATGGACGGTCACTGGGATTTTTTACCCACTCGATGAAATGTATCCGTTGTTTAGTCGTTTCAAGAAAATATACCCTATTTGATTGTGCACAATAGTGTGGCACATATTGTTTTGTACTTTTATTATATTGTTTCCAATTTTTGTTTGCTAAAGTGAAAAATCATTTTCTTCTGGTACATATGTTCATGTACTTGCTGGTAGTTCTTGAAACGGTCCAGGAGAAACATATAATCTCCATGTCTACTTCTACTATATAACCAGTATTACTATCATCATGCTTTGTCTATCAGTTGTGTATTAACCTATCTAATAGTTATTTATATTTAATTTTCACTGTTTTTATTATTTTTTCCATTATATTCTATGTTTAATTAAATCTTGGACTTGGCCTTGTCTAAAATCAAGTTCATTTTCTACCTGATCTGAATCATTGATTTTCTTTTTGAAAACAACATGCCCAGAACATTGGAAATTCCACATAAGGTACCGGGTCTACCTGTTGTTTACAACATTTTATGTTATAATTTTAGTAACAGACCTTCTGATTATAACCATGACTTTATCTTGTAAACATCTGGAAGCTTCCAGAATAAAATTTTCCACCGGGTAATATATTTTTATAGAAAATGCTAATTGTGACCTGCGGTCAAGTAGTTGACTATATATTCTTGTTATCTAAAAATTATTGATTCGTTCTGTAAGACCTAAGAAGAATATATCCTAACACTAATCCCTTAATGCTGATCGCCGCGCGAGGTAGCTGTTACTACCATTTTCGTAAGTGTTTGGTATGACTCGGCTTGGGTTCCGAACATCCGACCTCCCGCATCCAAGGGGACGCTCTAACCACTTAGGCCACCGGTGCGGTAAAATACAGTTTGGAAGATATGAAGTAATGTATAAATTCTATATGGATTTACAGTAAAGTTTACTTATTAGCGTAAAATTTGGGGCAAGAATGACGATTCTACAAAAATTATGGAAACATTATATGTTGTTGGACAGATACTGCTCTGTATGCGACTGTTACTAACTTTGACATTATGATGCACATTTTCTGAAGAAAAAAAAAAGTAAAGAGGCTTTTCAATGTAATATTAAAATTCTATAGTTGGCGTGGGAGAGATATGCATGAAACACATCATAAAGGGCTCATCAGGGCGAACTTACCCTCCAAACCTGCTTCAAAATATGCAATACCTAATTCATCAATAATTCCCTAATTTGGCATTGTAAGGTGCAAAAAAAAAAAAAAACAACAAAAAACTGGAATAAACATAAAAAACTCGTGGATCACGACAGATGGCGAATGTGGTAGTTGTAGTTTACAATCGGATTTATTTTTAAGAGCAGACTGTAGTTGTAGTTTAAAATATATTTTTAAGAGCAAGCAATAAGTTAAATGTAAATGTTATCCATTTCGTTGCATGCTGCCGTAATCATATTTTAGAAGAAAAAAACAAAACAGTATAGTGCTTTGCTCAGTTTGAAAACAAATGTCGTATTAGAAGAATGTGCAACATACAATCAGGAATAGAATAAGCCAATTTTGTTCCTTTGACTTTGTATACAGTACTTTATCTGCTAAAAACTCACCAAGGAATAATGTTTAAGAACAAAAATATGAAACTCTAGTTCAAGTTGTGCAGTAGTATGTTCGAAATGTATTTTCGATCGGTTGTCCCCACATTTGTGTGTTCTTAGGCAACTTAATAACAAAACACGAATACCACCGTGACACAACAAGGTCAGAAGCAAGCGCCAAACGAATGAGCCTAAGTGAGTTTGAGATCTCTAACTGTGCATAAAATCACACAGAAGTTACAGTGACAACAACTTAGATAAAAAAATTTACCCAATGCATAAACGTCAAGGGGATGCTGCCAAGGTTTCTGTATTCTAAATATTTTTAATAAATAAAAATCACCCATTTATTTAGATTAAAATTATTTTAAATGAAAATTGTATTGATCACCACACTTTTTGATGAAAGATGGACATTATGTTATTGTTCCAGTGCAGATGTACATGTGTGCGCGAATGCATAGATGACTGAGGCAGCTCCACTCAACTCGGTTAAGACGCAAATTTCTAACTTAGGGATATGATTGCTTGTGATCCGCACAGGTGTCACATCGGTTTAAAAATTTTGATCGATTTCATTTTACAGAGCTTATTTCATGGCGACACTAATGTATATATATGTGTAAAACGTGAAGGGTATTTATAACTGGGAAAAGTATGCGGAAAGTACGGCTTTGCTGAAGACTTACAGTTTAATATTGAATCGATTTATATTCTCCATTGTCTGACAGAAGTAAAGATCGGGCGGTTTGGTACATGAACGGTGTCTGCTACTAATGGTCTTTTTATCTCCAAACTTGAAGTTGCCCGATCAGGAGCAAGACTGTATGAGAGCGTCAACTTTGCTATATACGTCCAGAATACTTTTGAAAAATATCAATTAGGCAATGGGCCTCTTTGTAGGTTGCTTAAAAGTCCAAAACATGATACCAAATTTCAAATGATATAAAACAACAATATTTACTTTAGTTACAAAAGCATGTAAAGACATTGCCACCGGGATACTTCTCTCTCATATTTTTCTAAACTAGTCGAGTGTTTCTTTGTACCGATTGGTTATAGTTTCTAATTGTCAAATTTCAATTACTGGGATTATATTGGATGGAAGTATAGCGCCATTTGCACCGTTCCCAAAGTTGTTGTTGTTTGGATGTTTCCATTCAGATTTGATCTTTTTGAAGTTACCTGAGATTTTATGGTTGCGGGATATGTTTAATTAGAATATACATCCTTTGTATTTATATAAATAGTTACTACTTTGAAGATCAATCATAAGCGGTCTCATAATATTTCATTTTCCAGTCTTGTGCATATGAAGAAATTACATGCACAATGAATATTAAGTGCAAAATACAATATTTTTCAATTGGATGATTTTAAGATCGACTTGTTTTTGTCAATACCTTTATTCAGCCATCAGTTATGTCACGAGATATTTTTTTTAGCTTAGAGAAATTTAAAATTTGTATGCCTATTCTAAATGAAGGATAATAATACTATATTTGTTTATATTAGTTATTAATTTAATAGGCAATAAAAGTTTGCGTTCTGGCTTTATGTGTGCGTCATAAATGAACAAACAATTCCTGCTTTGAATGGGCCTGGCACATTTGAAAGTATTTAAAGGCACAATATAGCAATTTCATTCACAAACTTGAATACTGCTTTCTAGTTATTGGTGTCAGAAAAGCGCAAACACATACATGGTTTGGTTGGCTGAGCCGCTTTAAAGTGTCTAGCATAAAAGGCACAATACAGCAATATGGATAAATGAGTAGTGGGCTGAACAGGTAAGTAAATAAAAATAGTAATTAACGCATTTCAAAATTAGAACCAAATGCAAATCAAATACTCTGCTCGTGCTGAAGTAGCAAGTTTGTAGCGTTTAAAAGTATTAATACAGTTCATTACATATTTGTTATCAGCTGATTAATTTCACAAATGTGCCACTTCGTCGACACAGCGCATACATTAGTACAGGTACTCCAACTAGAATGCACGAGTTATTTCACCTATTTTTAAACTCGATATAGACAGAAATTGATTTGTTAGAG
>JAECUM010086775.1:0-11337 GCA_016617855.1 Megalonaias nervosa | reverse complement strand
TATATATATATATATATATATATATATATATATATATATATATATATAGTGAATGTATGAACCATATTCATATTTTGTATATATAAATATTTTCTTTTCATAACGTGTTCGGTATGGTAGTCTTATATCATATGTAGTGGGTGGGTTTGTGAGTCTACTTGCATATGTAATGTCGTGAATATTTATTTTTCATTTCAAAAACTTCCATTCACTCACATTATGTTGTGTTTTCACTCGGTCCAAAAATCCATTCGGTTTCAATCCTGTTACACTCCTCAGCTGAAATTTTAGATATTTGTCCATTTTTCTTCTTTGGTGGTTTCATTGCCTTGACGTTGACTCAATCACGTCCGAGTTTCTCAAATCGTTTTCCTTCCTAAACCCATTTAAACAACGCTTGCTCTAACTGCTGTGTTCCCTTTTGTTCACCTGTATGTTTAACAACTGTGAAAACATTTTGATCCAACAGTAATGAACATGTCTGTTGTCGGCATGGAAGTAGATTAAATCGATATCAACCTCATAATCGCCAACCTAAGTGGCTAGACACTGTTATTGTTGATGATAAGCAGATTTATTCCCATTTTGTTGATTGTTTTTTGTTGTTTTTTTTTTTTTTTTTTTAAATCTGGTTATATCGCTAATTTGCACTGGAAAATCGATCCCTGTAAAATCCAACGCTTCATAGTAGTTAAAACTATCGCTATGAATTGCAGCGGGATGCAACGCCGACATCACCACTCACATGAAGCATCTGTTTTCGTTTTGTTTTTTGTTCGTTTTCATTTTTGATGCTGCCACAACGTTTTATGTTTTGAACGCAGACTGGCAATGGCAACCGGGAGCAAGCTCTGAGCGGATTTTACTTGGCTGTGTTAACGACTAAACCTGTTTCTCCGACCATCACTCTACCAGAGCTGTTAGGCTGAATCACCTCGATGTCATCCTATGACCTTTATCCTAAATCTAACAACGAGCGCTTCCGAGTAGCAAAAGTGGACTCATCTCATCCTCGGGTATTTTTTTTGAACAATACTTGGAGGGTGACATTAAATTTTATTTACAGTTAGAACTATCCCGAGATCGCCTTCATTAGATTCTGAGTTAATACATCGAACATTGTCACTTCACTCTCCCTCTGAAGTACGTCCTTAACGTTAATAATTTCGGATTTGTCACCTGCAGTGTTTTGTGTTGAAAGATGTTCAGCTTGTTAAAAATATCATATGCATGTTGATTTCACGAGGAGAGCATTCGTAGATGTCCTCAGTTTTTAGTTGTCTTGGTTATCTCTCATGGACCGTTGAGAACAGAAACGAGAATATTTGTTTAACAATTTCAAAACAGAGTTCCCATAAAATGCAAATTGCAATAAAATCAAGATACCGACACTTTCTACATAGCCATTCGAAAGGTTTAATAAGTTTGCATTGAGCACTTATACGTACCTTTATGCTAATAAATTTTGCTGTGTCACGGAATTGTAAGTACTCTTGTCGATGAATTATATATAAACGAGAATGTTCTTGTATTTCGTTGCGTTTCCTGGAGTGGTTGTTTTTTATACCCGTAGTTATTTCAAAATACCGAGTTCACCCACTACCGCACTTATATAAGGCGGATAGTGTCAAAACTTTCTATGTATAGTCGCAATACTTTTGAGTCTTCTCAGGAAACTGTGCACTTTACGGAAGCCAACATCAGCTGTAGAGTTGTTTCACGGGGAATATTAGGGCTCGACGGGGTTTCGCATAGCCTGGACACAGCGGTCGATACTGACGTTGGCTCGGAGAATGGTATTGAATTGTTCGCCGTTAGTGACCAACGCTTCGGGACCAACGTTTCTCTAGAGAAAATGAAGGCTTTTGAATGATATATGGTACATGAGTGGTTGTTTCTTAACCATAGACAAGAGCTATGGAACCAGAAAAGATCGTGATTGTCAACAAGACACCGTACCATATGTTCCATGTTTGACTCGATATTATTTAATGATACTATAAGGGTGGAAATATTATAATATACATGAGTGAAAATCAATTGTAAACGTGTCTAACTTGTGGATGAACCATACATTATTGATATTTGTTTATGAATGTATTCATTGATCAACCATGGTGATCATATTTGATTATAGTGCAATTTGGGTCATGCACACATTATTCATATTTGCTTAAAAGTTCAGTACATTTTTTCTCAGTTCATTACTTGTTGTGGTTATGTGCATTGATTAATTCCACTTACGCAAGATATAATTTTCTTATATCCGTTGTTGAAGTTTGTTCCCCTTATTCTGTAAGATGTAAAAGATTGCATTGGAGAAAAGTCAGAAGGATAGAGTTAGAGGAGATCAAGTTAGAGAGGAGAAACAATTAAATCTGGAATCGATACAGTTAGAAACAAAAGGCATATGAAGAGAGAGAGCACAAAAGTAAAGTTGAATTATTACAGGCTAAGAAAGTTGGGTAACAAGACTAGATCAAATAATTTTAGAGGCCCTTAATTTACGAATTTTGGAAGCAGCGATGATAATATGGATATGTATTTGGACAGATTCTAACAATATGCCATTGCGCAGAGGTGGAGAATGGATAACTGGTCGCCCCATCTTAACACGTTGCTTAAAGGTAAATGCCTGTATGTGTCTTGTCTTCTCCCGGCAAGCGACGCATTAAAGTATGACCAGCTAACGCAGGCGCTCTTTAAGAGAGACGAGCTGGTTAAGCAATGGTTTCGCAAGTAGATTAAGTATGGTAAACTGGCACAACATTCTCCGAGTTCGTTAGTATGACGAGAAACTATTGCCAAGGATGGGTTTAATGTGGTAAGATCTAGTGTCTTGAAATACATTTCATTTATGGACCAACTGTTAACCACTTATGGAATGGAGTTGTACCCATTTCTGACGGAAATGTACTTCACGAATATCTTTGACATGTCTAAACAGACTTTTTCACTGAAGACGGGGAAGGTACCCAGAATTTGGTTTTGATACGCAATTGTTATGCATATCTTTATTGTGTGTGTAATTTTTGTCCATTTATATATCTTGTGATGGTTATTTGTAAACAACATATTACGAAGCTAACGTTTGTCCATGAATGTAGATTGTTCTTTAAGATAATGATCATTTGTAAACATATTCATTGGTTATGATTTGAGGACATTGGGTTTGCCTTGGAAAAACAATGGTCTACATGATCTTTGTCAGGTTCGTTGCTAAACTGTAAGTATGCAGACCTGACTTCCTTTTAGAATTTGATGGTAATTTCCATTGGAAATGATCCAAGTCCAGGACACTTTGTGTGATGAGAGGTGACACTTCATATATACGGTTGAAGTAAAAATGATTATTTCATTGTATCTTTATGTTGCATCTCTAACAGTTGTGTTGCGATATAATGTAAGAGGAATCATTAATTAAAAACTTAAATATTGGAATTAAAAAAGTCAACGTGTCCATTTTTATTTTTTCTTAATTTATATTCGGGGATTATTATGAATTATTTCAAGGATATTCTGAATTACATCATTGTGGTATATGACGACTTTTGGCATATCAGCTTGTCCAGGAGCTTTGACACATCAGCACATTCTGTAATGGAATTCTTTCGGAACACTTTATCCACTTGGACTTGTGATAGAACATTTATGATCATTTGGGATTTAATTCGCAATAATGTAAATTTCGATTAAATTTTCACTTTTTGTTCTTTGGAAAAAAGTATTTGCTGAATTTTACTAAACATTTTTCACCTCTGTCTGCGTGGGTTCGAGTCTCGGGCTCGGCCAATGTGGGTATGTGAGAAAGCTTGCCGGTAGCTTCTAGTGGGTCAGTGGTTCTTTCCGAAGTTTTCCCGGGTTCTTCCTCCACCATTTATACTGGCCGCCATGTATAGTCTATCTTGTGCTGAAAAATGGCGTTAAACCCTATAACAACAACAACAACAACAACTAAACGTTTTGATTTATGTTACTTTATGACTATAGATTCGTAATACAATGATTACGTCAATCAGTCTATAAAGCCGAGACCACGAGACCCAGATAAAACTGATGCTAATAAATTAGAAGGTTTCAAAATGGAAAGTGTACAAACCTTAAATATAGCCATGATACTCATGAAAGGAGTGGTGCCGCATCATCCGATGTTCAGAAATGAAAGGACATTGTCCAAAGAGTAATAGTTGCTATTTAAAGCTAGGGTTGGTCAGGGGCGACAAATCTAGTGCTTATCCGTAATAAAGCATTTTTGAACGTCGTATGTAATGCAGACATTGACGAAAAATCATGTCACCAGCGAAACGTAGACCCTGATACAGAATTGTCCCTATAGTGTCCCATGGGGGTAGGTAAAAAGACAACATATAAAGCCAATGTTTGTCGAGAGTTACAAATCACGGATATTTTAAGTATGTATCCAGATGTATTTACAGACACACCAGACCATACTGGGATATTAAATATGAAAGAAGGTAAAGTACCTAGGTATCCATCAGAATTAAACCAAGTCCAGTTTATTTAATGCACGGGGATAAACAACGATGAAGTAAAATGCTGGACATGGGATTGATTGAAACCCCAAGCTCACCTTATTATTCCCTATGACATTGGGCAGAAAGAAGGATTGAATAAGCCGTTTCTGGCATATACGTGCATATAAAATTACGACGTTTAATGTGGAACCATGCCTGACATAGTGAGTTTCTCTTCAACAATGGCAAAGCATCTATAAATATCGAAGTTCGATCTCACCAAACGATATTGGCAGGCACCCACCGCTGATAATGCCCTCGCGCTAGTGGCGTTGGAGACCTTTAAATGTATACATCAGTTTAACGTTATGCCTTTTGGTTTGCTCGGCGATCGTTTGAGGCGCAAATTGTTTAAAATTATGGAGAACATTGATAGTTTTGTTGATGATATTTTGTATAAACGTTTTCAGGGAAACAGCATATTACGATATTAATCAACTTCCTCAACAAACTCCGCCAAGCCAGTCTCATAGTCATATAAACCAGGTGTATATATTCATATAGTAATCATATTTGTTTATGAATGACATACATTAGTTCTCGATCTAATACCAGTTAAAGTTACATGCTCCGATTAGTTATATTAAGGAACAAGATCAATTTCTTATATCCATTGTTGAACTTGCATCATTCTGTTAAACGCATCACTGGACTTTATGGGTACGAGTTTCGTGTCGGATTCATTTATCGTTCAATTACTTTATAAATGAATTTTTCGTTCATTAAATTATGTTCAGTGTCTTAACCAAATCCTGTTCGAACTCTGCTTCATCCTGCTACACCGTGGGATCACAGTCTACTTTTGGAACACCGGGACCATGTTCCACAATTGAAGCCACGATGGCTCAGTAGCGATATTGTCGGATCAAATCATCCATCCAATCGGTCCGTGTCAACTACATTAGCGTGTCTTTGATCAAGGCGCTTTACTACAAATGTATTGTCACTCTGTAACTTACTTGTATTCCAGTGCCTACAACATCAGACACCACTAAAACAGTCCAACGTTTACACAGTCAATGGCTTTGTTAAAGTTTGCCTCGTGATATTCGCAAATATTAAATGAGTTCTTGATTGAACTTGATTTCGGATAAAGTATCATATTAATAGGAATTAAATCAATTTTGGGTAGCACTTTATATACGATCAGTGTTGTTATAAATGACATCGCCTACGTAAGATAATAGAGTGGTTGGTGGCATGACCAACAATGGCATGATCAGTAAATTTAATGTATTTCATCTCATGTTGGATCACTCGTACGTTTCTCTGCTGATGAATATAAGGCTCAGAGAATATTTCTAAATGTAAAGAAAATTAAAAAACCGATGTAGATGTTCACTATTAGAACTTTCTTTTTCAGTTAAGATATAGAATGGAAAATGCATGTGTGGTCTGCCCTTTATAGACTTAGACTGCCAATTCACATCGTACAGTAAAGTCATTGGTGCCAAATATTTCCTTTGATGCAATCAGTGCATTAAACATGCAAACATGGTTGAAAAAGCTCAGTTTATCTTAATTTATAACACAGATTTGTTTTAACTATTCCAATATAACTGATGAGCCAGTCAAGCCATAAAAGAAGACTGAAGAATAATTCTTCCAGGTTCCAGTTCCTTGCTAGACTGCAAGAAATATCGGGCCGGAGTTGATGCCACAAAAATAACTGCACGTTTAGTGTGTCTTGCGAAGAGGCTGTAATAATGTTTATTTCACTTTTATATGTATATATTTATATGCTATTATAATTTGATATTTTGTTACTTTTGCTACTGATAACACTGGTCTACACCTTTTTAGAAGTCGGCTGCTTCAGAGATAAAATGTGACATTTATTTTGGATTTTCATTTGCTGAATTCAAGTATTGCAATTAAAACAACTGATTGGCTACTGTTTCCAAGATATTTAAGTTTTTACTTTTTACGTCTATGTATATTGTGTAGTCAGTACAATTTTAATCATAAATTGCAAACTTAGGTCTTTGCATGTGTTTATGGTTGCTTTAAATGATAATATTTCAACTTTTCTGGTTATGTAAAACTTTAAAAAAAGCAAAAGATTTATATAAATAAAATATATTATGAAACAAAAGGCAAACAACTATTATGTATATATAAAAACATAGTTTTGTCCTGATTCAGTGTCTACTCGGCGCTTCTTGGCTTGTCTCTCGTATTCATTAAATGGAGTATCTCTTGTCACTCCAGCAATAGTCTGCAAGCATTGATGGGTCCCATTTGCCCCGATAGCTTTCTCTATTTTGGCTGTAGACCAGTGTAATAGTGCTGTTACTACTGTTACTACACTACTACTACTGCTGCTGCAACTACTACTACTATTACTTCTTTCAATATTAGTAGCAATAGTTGTTGTACAATCAAATATGTGTACTGCGACCCTATTTGTCAAAATAGTTTCCTTTGGCCAGGGCATGTTATAGTCACCCCAGGTCATATATATTGTCAAGATTAAGATTTTCTCATACATTTGTCATGCCAAATAGAATATACAAATATATTCGTATATAATCGCTTTTAGCAACGAGAATTTTGGAAACGTAAATATGAAACGCGGTCTGGAAGTTTATCAGCCGATTCCACCAACTTTCAAGTAATTCATGCATCTACATATGAAGAAGATACTGTCAGGATAACAGCTGATTGGTCAAAATCTAATGGGGGCAAAGGCCTATAAATTTTCAAGTTTATTTTTTGGGGCAATCAACAATTGTTTTTTCTATGGATCCCTATGCCCTTCTGTAGTATGATGTTTAAATTTTTAATATGGATAATTTAGTACGAAAGTAGGGTAACCAGAAACAGTTAGAATTCTTCTTTAAATACAAGATACGTACATTTGTCTTGTGAAAAGTAACTTCATAAGTACATACATATCTAATGGCATCTTTATTTTGGCGTGATATTGAAATAATAATGCTTCGTATTCTTTAACATAAGATGACATAAAGGAAGCGTAACAATGTCTGACCAGACGAAAACCATAAAACGTTGAAATTCTTTCTCTTAACCTCTTCCATATGTAACTGCTAAAGATGTGTGATAGCTTCTTGAAAAGGGAATTTTGACGCATAGATTACTTAAATGTTTCACTGTAAATACGAATACCACTAATTATTTATATGGTATATGTGCAACTGCAATTTCTCGAGCTACAAACAATGTGCCTTTTATTAAACATTTATCAATAGTCCTGTTCTAGAACATACTATTTTGACCCATTTAGTATCAAGCTTGCATCATGTGTCTACGGCTCTAGCAGCAGAGAGGGTGAACCCTACAAAGTTGTAGAGACCTTATTTTACAAACATAAAGGCTCCTACGAAGCTGAAAAATACGTCAATAACGTTTAAACCAAAAAATATCGCCAATAACGTTTAAACCAAAAATTCTCTAAATGGGCAAGATTATTTTGGACGTATTTTTCAATTTTTTATGCGACTCGTTTACTTGTCTGGTCACTCAATTGTTGTCGTTCACCCTCTCTGCTGCTATGAATTAACCAAAGATTTTATCCAGACCTATACGGTACCTTGATCTTTGGTCATGTAGATTTATTGTTATAAATCCGAATGGAACAGCTTGTGCTTTTGAAAAGAAGTTTTTAAATTTAATCATGTCCATATCTCCTGAACACCAAGTATAATAAATATTTTGTAAAGTATAATTATCTACTCCATTAAACACAACCAAAATATTACAGTTGTCTCTGATCACCTTAGGTATCTGTGTGTATCTCTGAGTGACGTATATAACATCTGTATTCTTGCGTCTACCTCGAGAAAATATTCTAGCTGGATTGGATTGTTTATCCAGCATCACATCATCGTATACTACAAGGTTATTAATGAATCCATCTAAGTCATCTACGGATGGGGCTTCATCATACGGATGGGGCTTCATCAATATCGGTGATAAAATCAACAATATCGTTGCCATCTTGATTCAATAATTTTGCATTCTCGTTAAAATCTTTAAGTGCTTCGTAGCATCGTTGATCATCTACAGATGGTGCCACTAAATATAATTTATCCCACTTCATCCACCGCATTATCAGATTAAGCAATAATTGCGTTTTACCAGATCCAGATGGACCTATTATAATCATTCTAATGGAATTCGGAAGCGCTTGATGGTGCTTTACTGGTTCTTGTTTTCGTGTCGCTGAAAAGTCAATTATATCCATATAATAAATAATATGAGTTTATATTGTGTTCGATGCAGAGCACCTACCGATACCACTGGATTAACGACAATAACAACAAAAAATAAAAGACGTGCAATTACGGGTAAATGTGTAAAATGTGGCACACAAAAATATAAATTTATTTCTGCGTCGCAAACAGCGCGTGGTGGTGATATAGCCGCATCGTTAGGGAAATTGCCAGGAGTTCAGTGGGCCAAATACCCTGGTGAGAAACATCTTCCTGGATATAATTATTGTGGTCCTGGAACTCGACTTGATATCCGACTTGATGATCAAAATCAACCAAGACCCGGAGAGTATCCAGTAAATAAGATTGATCAAGTATGTCATGTTCATGATGTTGCTTATAAAAGTAAAGATTTTCAGCAGCGGCATCTCGCAGATGTGAAATTGATTCATGCACTAAATGCTATACCTAATAAATCTCTCAGAGAAAAACTCGCTAGTTTTCTAGTAAAATCTGCCATGAAAAGTAAAATAATGTTAGGGGCTGGTAATTAATTATATGACTATTATAATGGAATCTATTTATTATTCCCCGAGAGGATATTGGAGAGGTAAAGCAGCAATCAGTAAACTTGCTGAAGCAGCAAAAGTTTCACGTAATGTTGCTGCATCATGGTTAGCACGACAGGCAATATGGCAAATCTATCTACCACCACCTAGAAAAATTCATTACGCACATTTTGATGTCAGCATCCCCAATGAAGTTCATCAAGCAGATATTTTGTTTTTACCACACGATACTGTTAAAACACGTGGACGAAAATCACGCACGTACAAATACGCATTGACTGTTGTTGACGTTGCAAGTAGATATAAAGAAGCGGAACCATTATCAACAAAGACAGCATCTGAATTTGCATCTGCGTTTGAGCGAATTTATCAACGTGGTGGTCTACGATGGCCACAGTTATTACAAGTTGATCCTGGCAAAGAATTTCTTGGTGCAGTATTATCTTTGATGAAGCGACATGACGTTAAAATCAGACGAGGACATACTGAAATTCATCGTGATCAAGCAATTGTTGAACGATTTAATCGAACGCTTGCTGAGCGGTTATTTGGATATCAATACGCAAAGGAAATATCTACTGACTTTAAGTCGGGTGAGCGATCTCGTGAATGGGTTGCAAGGTTACCAAGTGTGATATCTGCATTAAATAATGAAATTACTCGTGCAACTTCCATGAAACCTTCTAAAAAAAAAAAAAAAAAATATATACCCCGTAGCGATAACGTACAACGCCGTGAACAACCAGTATTAGGTAATGTAACTGTGAGATATTTATACGAACCAGGGGAGCTTGAGGGTGGGAAAAAAAGAGCTACTGACCCTATCTGGAGCGTGACTACACATACAATTTCTAGCGTGGTTAGATCCACTGGAAGACCTGCCATATACAGACTAGATTATACAGCCCCTCAGCGTGGATTTGTACGTGAACAATTACAAGTAATTCCTGCAGATACACAATTACCACCACGTTCACTTATGTAAATTAGCACCAGGGCGTCCAGCGCCTCTACGTCCATTACATTCAAGACAGGTCAGCATCACATTTTCACGTGTATGACCAAGATCACTATTAATTCTGTCTACGGTAAATTGTCTTGGATTGTTATTCGAATACTGCCATAGCATCTTACAGTTACAGCTTGCACAATGATTATTCTGTAGTTGCTTCAGTGTTATAATAAATTCAGTATCAATATCAAAGTCACGCTTATTTTTTTTTTGTCACATTGTTTATAACCCGCTATTTTTTTCTTTATTACAGCATCGTCATTAGTAATTTCCTCAGTTATCACGTAATCTATAATAACCCTATGTAGTTGAGTTATTCTTCTAACACGAGATACTGCAAGATAGACTAAGTTTGACCATTCAATACGATCATCTACAATCCAGATATTTGTATCAGAGATAGTTAATCCCTGTGACGAATGAATCGTTATAGCGTATCCTAACATCCATGGTGATTTTTCCATGTTTAATGCGCTCTCAACAACATCAATGGCAACCAAAACAATGTCATTCAGTACAAGATTTTGTACTCGGATATTTTCAGCGTCTCCACCTGGTATTTCAACTTCAATATTCTGTCGTCGAGGATCTGCTGGGCGATAGCACAAAGGTACAGGTAACGTTGGAAACTTTTCTTTATGTAACGTAAATAATTTCTTTTGCAGTTCATCACGAACTATCTTTCTACTTGCGACTATCAAATCAGCAGGTCTCCATAAAGTCCAAAATCATTCATAGTTGTCTCTGGAATTACTTTACGCATTATCTCACATTGTATTTTATCTGGCTGTAGTCTGATTAATCTTTTAAACTCTTTCAGCGGCTCATCAATAGCTCTATGGTCATCATGTATTTCTTCATAATAATCTACATTATTCTTTAGCCATTCATGTGGGGACTGTCCAACAAAGGGTGGTGGTTGACCATGATCGCCACACATAATCACAGCAGTATTCTTTGTTAATAACCATTCAAGAAATGTTTTTAGTGTTTCTAACGACACCGTGCATATCTCGTCCCATATAATATACTTAGGTATATATTTT
>JAECUM010086770.1:0-15613 GCA_016617855.1 Megalonaias nervosa | reverse complement strand
ACAATCAGATGATTAAGCGAGACAACTCTGTCAAGCATAGCTAGTGACAAACAGTTGTCGTGTTTGTTGTGCTAAGTTAATGTTATGTATAACAGACAGACCTAAGTTCTATCACAATTGCAGTTGAAAACGTAACTATATATTATTCTAACTCAAAACAAGACATGTACTTAGTTTCGAGTTATTTTTAGACGGCATTATATAGCATGCGAATCTATAAACTTATCGATTATGTTCGCAACATTCACTTACCTTCGTCGTCAACGTAATACTGTAGTAGATATGATAACAAAGGAAAATTCTAACTGCCTTTATAATGTCCAAACAGAATTTCTATACTGTCATATGACCTTACAAAATTCCCATAATAACTAAATCAAGGTTAAAGACGGGGAATTTCCTAAAATGACGTCAAAATCAGGTTAAATATATGGGATTCCCAATGGATTTTTTAGAATATAACGCCAAAATCAGGTCAATTTGCAATAGATTTTCCTAAAATATAACGCCCATTCCAAATCAAAGATAAGAAATTTCCAATGGTTTTTTCTTAAAACGCCTACTGAAATAGATTTCCCCAAAATAACGATATATAAAACACACTATAAAAGTTTTGAATTTTTGTGCAGGAAGGAGGTCCATGGGGGTGACACCATGAATTACCACACTGGGTGACACCAACCCTAGTGGCGCCACTGCCAAGATATAGGTTTGACCATATCATGATAATATTGTATTTGAATGTAAATAATTTGATAACAGGCAAAGCTTTGTGTAAATTTAATAACAGTTTAATGTTTGATAAAAACTATATTGACGAAATCAAAAATTGCATGAAAAGAATAAAATTACAGTATGTTGCAACTGTTTATGGTGGAAATATTGACAATGTATTAAACTCAGATCTAAGACTGACTATATCAGATTCCTTATTTCTAGATACATTGCTGATGGAAATCCATAGTCAAGCTATTTCATATGCTTCATGTAAAAAGAAATGTAAATTTAAATAGGAAATAGGACTTGTGCATAAAATAAAGTCCATAGAGAATGTTTCCATAGGATCGTATGATTCAGAAATATCGGAGTAAGAAAGAGATCGAAAATTTAAGAAATGAAAAGCTTCGTGGAATATTATTAGAGTAAAATGGATAGAAAAGGATGATGAAACAACCAGATGCTTTGGCCATCTATAAAATAGAAACTATGTACATAAAAGAATTACAAAATGAATTAAAGATGAAAATAAAATTATTACTGGTCAATAAAGTCTTTTGGATTGACATTGGGGAATTTGTAGTTAGAACGATTAATGAAGCATATGAAACTGGATCATTCTCAACTGTTTTTAGACAAAGCATTATAACTTGTATACCCATAGAGGATAAACCTAAGCAGTACATGAGGAACTGGCGTCCAGTTTCTCTGCTTATTGTTGTATGCAAATTAGCATCAGGGTGTATTGCCAAAAGAGTAAAGTCAGTACTTAATAAAACAATATATGAGGATCAAAATGGTTTAGTAAAAGGAATTTGCACTGGTGAAAGCATAAGGATCGTATATGATATTTTGCACATTACAGAAGAGGTACAAATTCCGGTTGTATTATTATAAAGTAATTTTGAAAAAGTATTTGATTCTATTTCATATATATTTATTCAAAATGTTCTAACCTTTTAAGTTTTGGACCATGTATAAGGCACCAATCTAAAACATTTTATTGTAATATTTCATCGGCAGTTTTACAAAATGGCTTTCTTGCAGAGTTGTTCAAAATTTTCAGAGGTTGTCGACAGGGTGATCTAAAATCTCCATATCTCTTCTTGTTATCTTTGGAAATATTGTCATACTATTAAAGAATAATACAAACATAAAAGGTATCAAGGTAAAGCAATCATAATTTTTACTGTCACAGTTTGCAGATGACACCTCTTCAATTCTTGATGGCTGTTGACACTACTTCAGTTCTTGATGAGATTAAGTACATTTTCTTATTGTGCGATGAAAATGTGATTACTTTATCAAAATATACAAAACACACATTTTGGAGTGATGTTTTACTGGCTTGGAAACTGTTAATAGAGAAAAATATACCCCGAACAGGAGATGATGTCATGAAGACAAGTTTATGGATGAACTCTCTTACAAGGCTGAACAAGGTACCCATATCATTTGGGAAATGGTTTGAACATAATGTAATATATATTGGTGATTTGCTTACAGGTCAGGAAATTATTACTGATTTTGATAGCATTAAAGCTAAATATGGACTCAGTCAGAATTTTATTGCCTCTCAAGGTATAATTCAATGTGTAAAGTCCTTATGTTAAAGGTTACAATTAGATATAACGACACAGGTCTGAGCATTTATCCCTTTCCATTTAGAATAGTATTTTACAATAACAAAGGGTGTAAAGACTAATAAAAATCACTTTTATAAAAGGACGTTAAGCCAACTAGTGAAAATAAATGCAATGAAATTTTTAATTTGAATATGGATATATGGCCAGTTAATCTATGCTGTGGTGTTCCACAGGGGTCTGTTCTTGGACCTGTTCTCTTCATTCTATACACTCAGCCACTCTCAAGTGTCATAGATCATCATCCAGTGTCTCACCAATTGTATGCTGATGACACCCAAATATACAAATCTAGCCACCCAACTGAAGTTGAAGCTACCATCCAAAGTGTAGAGAGGTGCATTTCCGATGTGAAATCATGGATGACATGTAACAAGCTGCAGATAAATGATGATAAAACTGAAGCCATTCTGATTACAACACAAAGACTTTCTCATTCACATCCTTTACCTCAAACAATAAATATCAGCAGCACCAACATTAAATTCACACAGTCAGTACGAAACCTTGGTGTTACTCTTGACAGTACTCTCTCATTGCACCAACATGTCATGAACATATGCAAGGTTGCATATCTTGAGCTGAGACGCATCAGCTCCATTCGCAAGTATCTTTCAGTTGATGCCACTAAAACACTTGTGTGTTCCTTAGTACTTTCAAGACTGACTATTGTAACTCAATTCTGTCTGGTTCATCTCAATATCTACTTCAGAAACTTCAAAAAGTTCAAAATAGAGCTGCTCGGATCATCCTTAGAGTACCACGATCAGAGCACACCTCTCCCCTGCTCTGTACCCTACACTGGTTATCAATACAATCCAGAATTAAACACAAAATTTGTTCTCTGTGCTACGTTTCACTGACGGGCTCCAGTCCAACATACCTATCTGACCTCACCCATGTGTACACACCTGCAAGATGCTTACGCCCCTCTTCTGACACTCGTATTCTCATTATTCCCACTATGAAGATGAAATCATATGGACAACGCTCTTTTGCATACCAGGGCCCAGCAACGTGGAACGAATTGCCTACTGCACTTAGACACAAAGACACAGTGATCTCATTCAAGAGCGCTCTTAAAACTCACCTATTTCAACTGCAAGAACAGACTTAAAGACCTAATAATGTATCCTTGCCTTAAATATTTACAGCATATTTTCTGTTTCTACTTTCGTGGTGTTTGTTTTTAATTTGGTAATCATATCATTATATATGTTTTTTAAGTGTTGTCAAATGTTGTAAAGCGCTTAGAGCTTCTAAAGATTAGGCGCTATACAAAGTCCTCATTATTATTATTATTATTATTATATATGCTTAAGTTTGTAAAATGACAAGAAACTCAAATTTTGAGTGTTTCAATTTCGTTTTACTCATATAATTTTACCAATGAATTCATTTCTGCATGAAATGAAATTGTCCGATACTGATAAATGTACTTTTTGTAAAAATTCCCTGGAAACAATATTGTATTTGGTTTTGGACGTAATGACATAATCAAGCCTTGGAATGATGTATCCTACTGGAATTGGAATAAAGTAAACATTGATATTGCGCCAAGTGCAAAACTGCTGTATC
This sequence comes from Megalonaias nervosa, assembly GCA_016617855.1. Classification (NCBI taxonomy): domain Eukaryota; kingdom Metazoa; phylum Mollusca; class Bivalvia; order Unionida; family Unionidae; genus Megalonaias; species Megalonaias nervosa. The sequence goes on along the minus strand of JAECUM010086770.1, from coordinate 11,675 downwards.
AGGAGATATAAGTTGAGATGGAATATATGAACAATCCTTTTTAGTTTTGTTTTGTCAAGTATATATATACACATATATATATACACATATATACCTATATATATACATATATATACCTATTTATATATATATATATATATATATATATATATATATATATATATATATATATATATATATATATATATATATATATATATGTCAACTGAAAGTGGTTATGCCTAGATTAAAGTTGCTGAAAGTTTGTCTTAAAGACCATTATAATCTAAAAAAATATATTGCAATTAAATCTGAAAAGAAAGAAGCATTTGTGTTGATTTAGAAACAGTGGGAAGAATTATTCCACCAGTAACTAAGTATGACGTGTTATAATTCAAATGCATGTTTAACAGCATCATGTCAAAGTGTACACTGTGTTTGTGTTAGAAGCTCGTAGCTAACCAAAAGTTGTTCATCCGTATGATATGATTGTAAACAGCAACAAAGGACTTTAATATCACAGTCTATGTCACCTAAATATTGCATGTTTGTATTTGCTGTATGTTTGTATTTGTCTACCTAAAACTGGATTATGTACTATACAAATCTGTGTACCAGTGCTTGCATGTATGTGTATTATGTTTTCTTACACTACATTTATTGTCCCTAGAATGTGTTAGATTGTAGTGTGACATTAGGATGATTCCCCGATATAATGGTTAACCTATTACGGGAACAGTAAAACAACGAATAAAAATTAATATGGACACGGTGTTAGAATAAGAAAAAAAACTTAACTCTCGAATTATTCTATAAGGTTCTGCTCCTTTTGATAATTTTGTGAACCAAATAGTGTATAGATGCTAGATACAATTTTTCCTTTTTGGGGGAACTATGCGAAAGCTAGGTGTAGTTGTAATGTATGTATCGGTTCCAAAGAGGATCTTTTAAACCATAGTTATAAAAAGGCCTCAGTTGGTTAATTGTTGCCATTTCCTACGTTTACCACAATTTATCTGACAATATGGCCTGTATAGCCAATAAACTCGATCGGTGAATGAGAAGTACTACCCTACTCTACCAAATGCATATCAGTGTAACTTACACTATTTACGTTCCAATTTTCTACAGCCCCGAAACTTAATATGTGTATGCATTCTAGAGAGTTCTACCTTAATGAAGTTCACTGCGTTCGGCTTGTAAGGCTCCATTTGCAACTTTCCAACTTTGCAGTATATCGCTCATCGCTTATAAACAACACTTAATATATACTATTTTCTTCATTTATTGGGAATGACATACATGATGGGTTTTAACTCTAGTAATTTATATTTAAAATTGTTAGTATGTATCTACTCCCCATAGAACCTCAATATTAAAAGTTTGAGCAACCGATAGGTGTTAACCAATCTGTGTGTGTCTATTCTTCCTGTTACAATTATTATATACATTCACAAATGTTTTATCATATCCTTGGTACTGCTTATTGATATCCAGATCACGTCTAATTAGAAAGACATTTTCCGTAGTTAGTTGTTGAAAAGTCGAAAATAATATTTTCGGCGAACTGTTATCACAAACCTTCACATTGGATCCATAAAGTAAATTCACATAAGCCACTACCAAATAGGCATGAAATTTATGTGTCGAAATACAACCTTGTGCTATATTTGCCACACAATTACAAGAAAAAGAACCTGCTTGTTACATTTATTCTTATTCCTCATTTTAGTCATCTGAAGAGATGGCAAAGAAGATAACTAAGAATGAGAAGAAGCAGTTGGAGACCTGGATAGGACAGGGTCCAAAGACGTTCCAGTTGCTGTACAGTATTCAAAGAGACGGTTGCTCCCCAGAAACGTTCCATCAGCGGTGTGACAACCAGGGGCACACAGTCACCGTCGTTTACAACACAAGCAACTCTGTATACGGTGGCTTCACAACCAAGAGTTGGGCAGCGACTAATAACTATGTAACCGATGATCGTGCTTTTCTATTTCAATTGAGATTCAATGGCACACAAAAGTTTAATTCATTTCCAGTGAACTCAGCCTACACCGCATATGCAATTTACCCTTATAGTACCTATGGCCCTACGTTTGGTAACGGCCATACTCTGCACTTATTTAATGGCACAGTTTCAAAAAGTGGATCCAGTTATTCCCTTAATGGATATACAAAGTTTCAAGCTGGCTATTACTCGTGTAGTCTTCCAGATAGTGATATTTCCAATGGCCACATGAATGTATTTGACATAGAGGTGTACAGAGTAACAGGTAAGATTGTTTACTTGAACTAGTCACTTATGTTTCTTTAGCTGTCCGTTCACCTTCAAATTAAATATATTCCTATAAATATTTCCAGATATACCGCACATTTGTAAATAGGTTTTATTTATTGTTTGAAAATAAACAACAACGACAACTACTGAAATTATTGCTAATATCATTATTATTAGTACTTTCATTATTACCCTATGGCTGCATGTTCTGCTAATTTAGACAACATCAGCTGCATCAACGGTAAAATTATGACATTTACAAAGGTTGTTACTTTGCTCATCGTTGGCGTTTTTCTGTTCCCTGCATATTCCACCCCATTCCTTTTATTAGACACAATTTGTTTGAGCTTGCTACATCGAATGTAAATTAAGTTTAAGTATTATGACAATGACCAAAACAAAACTTTTAAATAAAGTTTCTGGGGCCTTTACCGATCATTACCATCTCATCTCTGTCAGCGTGGATTCGAGTCTCGGGATCGGCCAATATGAGTATGTGAGAAAGCTTGACATTAGCTACCCGTGTGTCGATGGCTCCTAAATGGATTTTCCAGGTCTCTTCATCCACCAGCTGTGTCGCCCGCAACTTATAGTCTATCTTGCGCTGAAAAATTGCGTTAAACCAAAAACAACAACCAACAATAAAGTTTCCGAATTAGCTCACTTAGAATCACAATTATAGCATCTACATCAAAACTACATCTCCTCTTCCTCCTGCTTCTGATGTCCAGTTGTGTATCGCATCAATCAGAGGATAAAATGAGAAACATAAAGATTTATGAATAGTTAAATGCCTTTAGCAGTTTGATAAAGCTATTTCTTATTCGCCTATGTTAATAATGTTTAAAAATAACGTTAAATTCAGACAATGACTCTGCAACTTTTTTTAATGTTTGCCATAATCAAGATCGTCCTTAAAGCCGATTAAAGTTCTCCATAGTCTCATTGGTCTTTTGAATTTCATAACTTCTGTCCATTTTCTGCAACGAATTGTTCTTATTCAGAATTTAACCTAATTTTGCATGTTTTCCTTCTCCTTTATAAACATATTATTATCGGTTAAACTAGAAAGACATCACAAAAACCTCCACATTTATAATTCTAGGTAAATACATTTTATTTTTTGAAAAAGTGTTGGAAAATGTTTTCATGCGGGATAGTCTTCAAATAATTAGAAGAATACTTGCGTTGGATAAAAAAAATCTTTTAAATATACCTTATTTACTATTTACATAAGATACTGTGCTAGAGTGTCACTTAAATTTAGTTCATACCTACTAATTGGTTCATTTCAATATTACTTTAAAACTTCTTTCATTTAGAATAGTTTCACATGAATGTTACATGCTTAATTCATAGGATTCGTGGCGAATAATTTACAGAATTGTTGAACATCTGTTTAAATATTAACTGATAGAAAACTGATTGAATTAGCGTCTGGTCATTTCCTTTATTACTAACATATGCATCTCGGTAATAAATTCTTTAACGTTTTATAAGCTCTGTATATTACTCTTTGAGGTAATTTTCGTCTACTTATGGAGAGTATTATATAGTTATTGCCTTTGTTTTTTATGCCATATGACGATTCGTCGACCTTATGCAGATGACATGCTTTCGCTGGTTTCCGCCTGAGACCAACATGACATGTCGAGAGTGGATAATTCGTCATTTAACTCAACAATTTATTACAGTCTAAGTCATTTATTTTGAGTTGTGAAAGACCTTTTCGATGAACTAGTAGGGCGAACAGTCACAAGGTGATATGACGGTAATGTGAGGGTTATTTAACGTGACTTCATAGGAGGTTAATACGACCTGACCTTGTAGGTAATATAAGGACGTCTTATGCGAATGATATTTATCGGGGAATATAACATAGGGGCAAATGTCACGTGTTTGATTTCAACTAATGATCAACGATATTCTACAACGCTGGTATAGTGATAATTATTTCGTCATATATTTTCTTCCTTAATGTGTTTTGAACGTCATATATCTTTTCTCAAAATACAGGGTAACTTAAGCAGTACGTTTGAATCTATGAAATTAATGTTATCTGCCTTATCCTTGCAGTTTCGGTAGAATAACATATTCATCGTGGATACAGCTATTTTGAATTCTTGAATATACTAATGCACATGAAATAATTTATTAAGTATTGACATTTTTGTGAGTATAGTTAGAGAAGGATAATCTAAAGATCGTAAAGAATAAATATGCTGTGAACAACCATACCACTACCCTGGATGGGGGATTTTGGCTTGTTCTTTAGTTTCAAAGAGGTTACTATGTTCGTATGTAGGCCTCTATGTTCACATTCAGCAGTAGACTTATTTCTTCTGTTTACTTACATTATTTGAAGCGGTCCGGAACAACCGGGTCAATAACGTCAAAGCACCTGACAAATTTAAAGTGAAAGGGATCAATGTACTATATCTTAGATCTATAATTACCTTTTAAATGTTTAAATAAAGGACACACTGACCTTCATTGTCATCTTAACATGTAGAGGCGCTACACTGAAAAGCACGAACATATAGGCCACAATGAGCAGGAAAATCTGCTGCCTCTCTGGCTAGGTGAGGAAATGCAAACAAATGGTACACTGTCTCATTAAAAGCTAAATGCACTGAGAACTCAATACTACTGCAAATTTATCATCGATAATACGTTCGACATATAGTTTTTCCCTGCTCAGATGGGTAACATTATTTACCTGTGTTAACCTAAAATGTGTCATATTCCCTAATTAAAGTGTGGTGCACTTCATCAGCTTGACCGATTACTATGGCGTGATATACTTCTTTGGAACATATTTGATTTCGTAATACATGGTTAGCTCGATAAAGATATACTCAAATTTTATTTGCATGGTAACCTTCGTGCAGTTTAGGAGAGTGTTCCTCATTTCGTTCTAAGATGCATTCCAGAATGTATAGAAAACCTTAAAGACAGTTGTCCACTTTGCTATTGAGTGGAAATTTGATGCAAATTACGAGAATGTTACTGATGTTGATGTCATCTGATTATTTTTTGTATGATATAAATCTTTTAAGAATTATGTGGTGGACATATGATGTGTAAAGGTTTCTTATATTTAGATATTTTGTTTACAATTTGGTGGCAATGAAACGATGTTTGCTCTGTGCCTGATTCCACAATAATTGGTAAATGATGTATTTCAGTATCTGGCTTCCCATCTGTGCTAAATTTAAGATAATATAGAGGAAATATTTCCTTCACTGCTGTTATGCGTTTCATCTGCAAACCTATGTTAGCATGTCGTGAAATCAGCGCAATCAATGCGAGCGATCACTGTCGGTAATGTTGTTACAGCTGATACCTTATTTCTTTGAAACTTTACTTGTATATTCATATAGATGGAGCAGGTCCAAATGATACTGACGAACCATGGAGAAAAGCGCCACCTTTGAAAAGAGAGGTAAGGTTTTGTAAGGTTCTTATCAATAAGTAATTCATTGTCCTTAGTATGGAAATGAAAATGACAGAAGTATATAAATAATCTAAATCCTAGATGACAATTGTTTTAAAAACAAAATTATGAAATGTTGATGGTATGGAAGTACTAGTGCTACTATTTAAATTATTTAATAATTTTTCCATCACTAACAGACTAATATATGGGTGCAAATACTTCTATCTGCATTTTGTTTAGAAAACGTTGCCCCCATTCTCAAACTTGTATTAAAAAACATTTAAAGAAATTAAAGACAACATCTGTGCCACTTGCTGCAAATGTTTTCAAAAACATCTCGAAACGCCAAGATCGTACTCTCAACAATTTGTCATATTTTTTTTTTTATAAATCCCTGTGACTACAATGTTACAAAAATGATGCCCAAAATAAAAACATATCTTATGCCCAAAAACAGAGAAAAACAATGTATAACCCTGCATCAATTTTCATTTTTCAAACATCTTAGACCACCCAAGTCAAACACCCAACCATTTGCATTTTTCAAAAAGAGCATAGGCCACTATGTTCAGATATGAAGATAATAGTTATTTAAAACGTTTAACAGACTAGTGATTGTTATGCTATATTGAATTATCCCCAGGCTGGAGTATTACAAAAGTCATAAAATGATCCATTAATGGAAACAAAATCACAAAAGTCATTTAACTATCAAAACAGTAGACATCGAGCTATAGCTCGAGACATATTTTTCAAATTGATTTACTCTGAGCATGGAGTGTCACAAACGTCACTTATGGATTCAATAATCCGATGAATAAATTAAATTTATGGTGGACAAGAACAACAAGCAAAACAAACAAAACAAACAACACGCACAAAAACAAATAAAAAAGAAACGAAACAGAACAAAATAAAATTATAAGTTTAGCAACTAAATGGACTTCAGACTTAGAAAATGCACAGAAGTACACCTTAATTATGGCATGCAACGAAGTTTAATGATCTAACTGGTAAGAAAATTTAAAGATATAGGGATATAATTTTCATACAAACCATTAGAATAACTATACTTTGAAATTTATCAATGTTGATTAGTGAACATATATTTTAACAAAATAATTTATTTCCCTAGAAAACAATGTAAAAATTTGGAAAATAGGACTTGCGGTTTGTGAATATAATCCAAAATGTAATTCTAAGAATGAAGAATACAAGTCCTATCACTAAATAGTTCTATTAGAATCCATGTTCGAATCTCGACGACGTTCCAATATGGAAGGCGATGACGTCAGGCGTGGTCCTTGTACAAATAGCAACAATTCCTCAAATGAGTCACAGTTTATGTTTCCTAATAATTCCAGAATAAATTTCCACTGAATTTCTTTGTCCCAGAATTTTATAAAACAGTACACTCGTTTGGTTTTCTAGAGAATAAATTATTAAATTCCAAAAACAAATGAACTTCAAAAACAATCTGGTTTCAACAATAAAAACCTATCCAGCCTTCAAGGTTTCAAAAATACAACTCACTGACGAGCGCTCAGAAAGGGTATTATATCCACCCAAATTATCATCCCGTTCTCGCGAGATAGATTACGTGGTCTCTTAATACTTGAACAACGCAATGGGAAAAATGTAATTTGTCACGTAATACGAATCCCTATCTACTCTCACTCTGAAATAAATTTTAAAATAAAACATTGTTTATTCAGAATAGACGAAATGATCTTGGCAATAACCAATCGTTTTCGCGTAGCGCTTACACTACCGCGGACCAAGGTGAACTAAAAATATTGGAAATGTAACACGTTTTACGTCTTAGATAAACATAATTACTGAAAAAGAATTTCGAATCACGTGAAAATAATCATTACAATAAAATGTAATGAAACAAAAATAAAAAAGAATTTTAAAACTAACACACAAGCAATTTAATTACATATACATATATACATAACAATGTATATATATATATATATATATATATATATATATATATATATATATATATATATATATATATATATATATATATATATATATATATATATATATATATATGCAGCACAATGTGATACGAAGTTGTGGCCAAATCAATTAAACTGTCAGGATGTGGAATGTCTTATTGGTCATTAACTCACAGTAATATACCAGATATAGTAAAATGAATCTATAGTTTTCAAATCTACTTGTAAGTAAAAAAGAAAACTATTGTCTGAATGGAAAATATCGCTGTCTGATAATCAGACGTATGATCCAAAAGACAACACAAGAGGCCTAAAAATAATTTTAGACAATTTGAAATAACTTGAATATTCATCTGAGGTACGACTGTAAAATTATTAATAGAAAATAAATATTTGGCTGATAATGGACCTGAAGAACATAAAAGTCTAAATCAAGAATTAGAGAACCTACTTAAACTGATGTGTTAAACGCAAATAAGCGACATTTTTATTATGCAGATGAAACAGTTGCATACTAGAAAAAAAATAAATGTATAAATAAATAAATTTAATATTCAAATGTGATAACAAAATAGACTAGAATTTGCTTCAGAACAGCGATGATCTAAAGGTGATGACATATCTGAAACCAAAGTACAAGGTCCTATGTGGTATATACCTTTGGTGACTAGATACAAAATGGAATATTTAACACAATTTGTATCAACTGTACAAGACTGTTAAAAGATTAATTCAAACATTAATTTGAGGTTAACAAGGATATGATTCAGACGAAAATATTACAATAAGATTTCAGCAATATATTTCAGAGTCAACAGTTAAAATAAACTTTAATGGTGGTGGTGGAATATTTTTAATTCCAGCTGATATGGTGATGGGAATAGGATGAATAGGATGTTGTAATAACAATTTACAAAAATTATCTTATAATTAATTATGGGAATGAATACTTGTGTACATACTGACGTTTTATAATTTTAATGCCAGCTGTTAATAGTCAGTCTGTAAAACTTTAACAACAAGTAGACGAAGAAGTTAAAAAATCCACGAGGATTATAAATAAAGGAATGTATTTATAAGAAACATTAAAGACAGATGGTATCCTTACTAGTTTTTCTCATGCAACATCTACAAGCGTTTATAATTATGAACCTAACTCTAGTATAATTTAATTTGTTAGAGTAAGATTTGACGAGGCAAAATACGAAACGTTCGATTCTCTCACTCTTTTGTATCCGAGTTTTATAAACTCCTTTTCTTGTAGTTTTTTTTTTTAAAATTATAAGTACAAACAACAAACCGATTATTGCAAAAACAAGATATCGTAATTAGATATCACACAGATAATTTGTAAGATTATTTTAGCGGTCAGCGTAATACATTGCCCATGATACCAGGCAAGTCTGTTGACGTTTTCTTTTGCTAAATCAAAAAACTAGCCTGCAATATTTATCAAACTTATATCTATCCTTCCATTAATTTATGTATAGCACTTCCAGCCTCCACTGTCTCCACCACTAACCCCACTATAACGAAGTCTCGCATCTTCTATTAAACACCTTACATAATAAAGCAAGAGTCGCTGCAGTCTTGGATATAGCTGCAAAAATTAGTAGCAATTTTTACACCTATTCCCATTAACAGTCGTTATAACCATTCACAGCTTGGTAACTTGTATCCAACTTTTAATTCAATGTTATTAATATTTTTCCTAAAGATTTCTTTTTTGAAAAATGTGAACATTCCAACTATTGAGTGCCCTGTTATAAGAATGTAATATTTCATTCAAGTTGTCATGTTACATTAGATACTTCACTGATCTATTTCAATTCCACTGTCGTACATTTCAACCTCTGATTTAATTGATACCATATTCGAATATTATTACTTACATTGCATCAACATAACTCAAGAATTCTCTTTCTTCTATTGGAGAAATTAGTCTGTCACAATTGTGTTCTTCTTAGTTTCAAATAAAACGAAACAATAGCTATTAATTTCCCTTTTATTTTGTCTCTTATTGAAACTATCACGTAATTCTCTTGAATCATTTAAAAGTTCTTGAAAATCTGTTTCATCATGAATTTTTATTGACCGTCTGTTTGTAAGGGTTTGCTTTTTTCCTGTTTTCTTTCTTCCTTTTATATAGGAAACACACCATCGTCAGATGTAGGATGAACATTTTTTCTTCAGAGTTTTATTTGATAGTTGATTCGTTCCTTTTATTTTCTTCTCTTTCTCAAGCTAAACAGCTTATACAATCATTTCCGGGTTTTTGTGTAGTTATAGAATTAGTGACAAGAAACATTTTGGTTTATCTTTCTAAGGAGTTTTCTATTAATTCTTTGTTTATTTAAGAATAATATAATGTGCAGTCGTTAATGACTAAATGAGATTTAATGAGTTTATATTTATACCATCCTTAATATATTCTTTATATTTATCAGCTAAGCATGTACAATGTCTTTAGAAAAAGAGAAATAAACTATTAAAAAAATATACAATGTCTATTACAGGAGTTGTAGTTGTAAAGTCTTCAGTGAATAATTAAGACTGTCAGTATTTTTGGTTCAACATTTGCAAATGTTTGATTGCATTGATAATCATCGCGCGTGTAATCTTTATCGTAAATGCAGTCGAAAACTTTGATTCCATATCAACAGCTTTTGTTCTTCTTAGTAACAGTGATGAGTCTTCGAACAAGTGCGAGTTTAAGATGAAGAATGCAACATGAATTTACAAAATAATATTTTAAAAAGCGTACAAGAAACTACTTGGTAAAATGTTAAATGAAGAGGACTTCTGAAATAAATGGATGAAAAAGAAATGAAGAAACGATACAAATTTTGCAAATGCAGGATCGGCAAGGATATTAAAGCTAATTTCAGATTAACAATGCGTATACTACCGTGTCTGATTAATAAATTGCTTCCAGTTGATAATTTAAATAAATTATACAGTTAAAACAAGATTACAGACCAACAAATGGATACACGTTTTTGCAGGGATTTTGTCATTTAGGCTAGGATTACCTCAACCTCCAGTGAGTGCACATTTAATAAAATCTAAATACATTAAGAGTGACATTGGAACAAGTTTGCACAATCGAGAGAAAATAAGTTATTAAATTTATTACATAACAAATGAATATGTGTACTGCTTGTTTTATGATCAGCACATTAGTAACACGCACAGTAGTTTTTAGCTACCATACAGTTAGATACTATGTAACAGAAGGTGCTAAACAGAAAATAAGGAATATAAAAGTTAGTGATAGAACTGAACATGCTCGAAAGCCAGTGATCAGAAAAGGAGAACTCACTTCTGGTATTTCATTAAAAGCCAGCAATTTCTTTTCTAACATTCTTAATATGAATTTTAAATTATTCTTGCGTTTAAACATACGTTAATTAGGACTTTACCCAAAGTTCAACAGAAGGAAGTAAAAGAAAAAAAATATGACATTTCTAAGAAAAAGAACCAAATTAGTTTTGATAAAAATTAAGAGAAAGAATAGTGAGAAAAAAAAAGAAATGAGAGCAGAGCGCAGAGAGAACAATATCACATAATAACAAAGAAATAAAGGTTCTAATGATCATTACAAAGTTTTAAATGAAGAAGAAAACCGTGAAAGACAAGCGAACTAATTCGGGTCTAAGCCGTATTTTTCATATATATAAATGGTGGGAAATAGTACTAGTGATCAATTGTGCCTGTAATATATTGTTTCAATATTAGGCAAAGAAAACATCCTCGTAATAGTGGAGACATAAGTGAGCCAGTTTAGGCTAATGATCGTACACTCGATCAATCAATAAGCAGTGCAAAATACTTTTATAGTAAATTAGTTCCATAAATCAACCCCACAAATTTGTGTTGATACTGATGTGGGTCTGATGTCACCTTTTCATTCAAATGTACAATTTTGCTGCATGTAAATCTTTCCGGAATACACGTGCATACACTTTAGACAATTAACAGTATTTGATAACAGCCATATCAAGCG
>JAECUM010086767.1:0-25829 GCA_016617855.1 Megalonaias nervosa | reverse complement strand
CTTTCCCACAGATCACAATGTTATTGGGCCACAGGCCACAATCTAAACGTTTCTGAAAATTCAAATGTTATCCTGATAATTTTGGTATATAATATTGTATATATACTTTGATACAACAGGCCTTGACTTACCCTGTTAATCCACCAGTACTGTTTTTAATATGGGTTTCTTTCTAAAAAAACTGTGATGTTCTGCCACACTATTAATCTGCAGAAAGGTAATTACCCATGTCACATGGGATACATACAAACTTTGATCAAAACAATTAAAAAGAAACCTAATTAGACAATTAGCTTCATGCTTTTAATTTAGTCCCCATCTAACTGCAACATTATGATATGTGACCTACTATACTTTCCATCAAAGTATTCACCACTGACACTCATCATCATCATCATCAATCCCTTAACCCAAGAGGTCTTTGGGGCACCACAGTTGACTTTACAACCAATTCTCTCCATCTCTCCCTGTTCTCTATTGCCCTTTGGGAATCTCCAAATCCCATGCCTGTCCACTCCTTAATGTTGTCTTCCCACCTCTTTTTCTGTCTGCCTCTTCTTCTGCATCCTCGCACTGTGTCTTGCAAGATTGTTTTTGCCAGTCCATATGATCTTCAGACACGACCATACCACTTCAGAGTGCACTTTTTTTTACAGTGGTCAAGAGGTCTTCATAGGATCCAATGGCTCATTGGATCCTGTTGTGGACTTCTTCATTGGTTATATGGTCAATGTATGAGATGCCCAAGATCTTGCGGTAGCATCTCATTTCGAAGGTTTGAATCCTTCTTTGTAGATCTGATGTGAGCGTCCATGTTTCACAAGCATACAGAAAGATGGACATGACAATCGAGCACATCAGCCTTATTTTGGAACCAAAAGCAATGTTGGTATCTTTCCATATTGGTCTCAACCTTGTTACTGCTGCTGTTGTCTGGGCAATCCTGCAAAGTAGTTCTGGTTTGCAGCCCTCGTCTGTGATAATTGATCCCAAGTACTTTAAGCTTATAACTCTTTCCAGCTTCTGTCCACTGACCTTTATTTCTGCATTGATGCCATTGGTGTTGTTTGTCATCAGTTCGGTTTTTTCGGCACTAATCTCCATACCATATGCTGTGGAGGTGTGTCGAGGTGCTCAACCAAGTCAGCCAGTTATTTTTCATCTCCTGCTAAACCATAAATATCATCTGCGAAGCAAAGGTTGGTGATTGTTCTTCCTCCGATGCTGACAGTGCCCTTGTGGTCATGCAAGGCATCCTCCATGATCTTTTCCAGGAAAATGTTGAAGAGTGTAGGTGACAGTATACATCTTTGTCTAACTCAAACTGCTATTCAAAACCAATCTCCTCTGCTGTCATTGATGAGGACAGCCCTGGTGGCTTTGTCATAGAGGTGCTCAATAACCTGACACACATAAGTTTTAAATGTTACCTTCAACACAACTACACATCTAGACTGATTCTGTAGACTTTAAATAATTATTGGGGTGTATCCATTTACAGCCTTAAGCAACACTGATTACCACCCACTTTTTACAGCTATATGAAGGCTTCCAATGTGTTGACTGTACTATGGACAATGCTTGTTTTCTGGATAATAAATAACAACTAATTGGATTTTCATGTTAAATCCCAATATAAACATGGAAGCTAACTGTAACACTTAAACATGGCCTCAGCTTTTCAGTTACTCATCACAATTATGTTTTTAATGTGGCATTATCCCCTTTGCCATACTGTCATCATAATCTGATATGCCTCAATTCATTTTTATATTTTACCATCCTAATGGAAGAAACGGATGTATAGTTACAGTGTACAAAACCCAGAGGTATACACAGTTGCTGAGTGGTCATGGCCAGTTAGGATTGATTTCATAACAAATGAGGAAATAAAGTCATCACAAGGACTAGAGAAAATTCAATTGGTTTTTACAAATGATGACCTGACCACTCCGGTGGCCTAATTGTTAGAGCGTCCACCTTGGATGCGGGAGGTCGCGGGTTCGAACCCCTGCTGAGTCATACCAAAGACTTTCAAAAATGGTGCTAAGAGCTGCCTCGCTTGGTGCTCAGCATTAAGAGGTTAGTGTTAGTGTTAGGACTGGTCGGCCTGGTGTCAGGATAATGTGACTGGGTGGGGCATCATGCTACATGTCTGCGGCATGAGGCCCCAGTGCTAGACATCACTATAAACTGTCACACTGCAGACATCATAGTGATATGACTGAAAAATTGTTAAAGCTACATTAAAAATCTAAATCACACACACACAAATGATGACCTAATCTTTATTTAAGATAACATTTTCTTTAAGAATCTATTTCATGGAACAACTGACATGAAACCAGTTTTAAATGAATTTACCCCAGACTGCAATGATTTGTCCTTCAAATTCACTCCAGACTGTTAGCAATGTATACACATCCCAACATTCCCATACATTTAGATCAAAATATGAAAAAAAGGGTCATCTAAAGTTCACAAAATACTAGATGACCATGGATTCAACATGTTATCAAGTAATTGTTGTGAGTTTAAATACCAACAGGATGATCTTTAGGTTTTAAAAGTAGGGACTTGCTTTTTGTCTTCAAACCCATCTTTGTACAAGCCTTCTTTCAATACATGCACTATAGTGTAATTTTTGCAAATAACAAAACCTCCACATTCATAAAAACATTTTATCAAGAAGCATCTGGGAAGTAATTACTATAAAAATAACCAGTCAGGGAAAACTTTACTATAATAGGGTCAATGGAACTTTCATTTTATATCCATTCAAAAACATATCTAGCTATAACAGCTGGATGACTTGAACATACAACAAACATATTTTGGTGTCTATTTAAAATTTTGGACAGTATCATGGTGATCATAATTTTAAATTTAAGTGCATCTGTCATGAATATTCAAAGTCACTTTCCCAGTGTTGATCTATTTTTCACCTGAATTCCTTTACATTAGTCTCAGTAAATGGAACTTCAGAAGGCAAATACATGTAGTAGATATTAAAGCTGATTTCAGATCAAAGGTTATTCAGGTCTGCTTCAATACTGCTAAGAATTTCAATAAATTCTGTAATAAATTGTCTTAATGCTACATCACTATACTATCTAAATACTTCTGTAAAACAAATAACTGCTTGTAACTTCTGATTCAAAATAAAACATGTCCTAACACTGTTTTGTTTAAATGATAAACTACTTAAAATTTCTATTTAATGTCTGTTTGTGTTGTGATTTGTCTGTGAACAAATAAAATCATTATTTTTATGCAAATAAAAAGACCTGCTGCCTGAAGCATATCATCTGACATAATTTAAGTACATGTATTGGGATACAGCTACATAGAAATCATGAGAGGCAACTGCATTATGACCACACAAAAAAAGCCAAATAGGAAAACTGATCACTCCTTAAGAAACAAATCAACTATTCCACAGGTCATGGCGTCATCAAAGAATTTTATGTAAACAAACTTTCCTGTTTCAGCATGTCTTGAATGACATATGTCATGCTATATATGGTTATAATGGGGTTGAAATACTTTATAAAAATGAATTAGGAACATATAGCTACATTTAATGAAGCTGACCTGAAAATTCACTGAGCTAGAGGCGGATGTCATCCGTGATTCTGTGCTGAACTGTATGTGCAGACCAGGGGGTCCCCTAGACCAACAAGTATCTCCAATTTTTTTTTCTTCTGACATTACTAGTAGCAAAGACCAATTGTGCCAGACATTTGGAATGAAGCTGGAACCCATCAAGTGAGTACTATATCACTAGAAACTCCATGCATTACTCTTGCCTTCGGGGTTATGCGTTTTTTTTCTTCATATTCATCAGCAACTTAGAAAAAAAGTTGCAACTGATGGATACACAGGTGTTCTGTCCTAACAATGATAATACTAAAAATGTCAGCTTTTTGAAGGATTTAATATGACGAGTCATAAGAGGGATTTTACTTATCCGCATACAATGTTCAGTCTAAATAAATTTATTCATTATTAGCAAGCAGCAGATAGTCTGAACTGATCGGAGGGTGAAATCTTCATTCCAAAATGTGTCAGGCACGGTTGGCCTCCGCTACCAGTAATGTAAAAAACAACCACTTGTTGATTTAGAGGTCACCTAATCCTACAATGTAAGACATATCGCCTAATATTTATGTTTTGGGTGATATGCCTTACTGCCTAAATAACTGCCTTGTGTAGCAATGTTATACTAGCACGTTCCCAAGTTGAATGAAAGGAACAATTTTCACAATATCTCACACACTTAGCAGCCTATATCAACACTCTTCCACAAATATAAGTCTAATTGATATACTTACTTTGCTGTCTTTATCCTGATGGAATCAAAATCTGACATCAGCAAAACGACACATTTTCATGTTCCACTAACATACATTTCAGTCAGTTGGAATGTGATGGAAGCCGGGAATGCCGAAATCAGATTAAGTTGAAGTATTTTTCTTTAACAAAATGAATATAAATATACTAATATTAAAGAAATTGTTATGATAGCTTTGTTTCGTTCAAGATACTTGTCATTTTAACCAATTTCAGCATTCACAGCTTCCATCGCATTTCAACCAACTGAAATACAGGCCAAAGGAACTTGAAAACACACGCATTTGCCTGTGTGAGAATTTGAATTTATTTTTAGAAAAAAAGACATCTGAGAAAGTAAAGCATGACTTTAATTTGTGGAAAAGCATCAATATGTCTTGCAAAGTTTGTGAAATATTCCTGTAAATTTTGCCTCTCATTTCAATTTCAGTCAACATTGGAACACGCTACCCAAGGCCATTATTCAGACAATAAAACAAAGCACCCAAAATATAAATATCAAGTGATTCATCTTACAATGTAGGACTAGGGATCCCCCTGCTTAACAGCACGAGTCTCTACAAAATGCAGCAGAATACCTGCTTTGCAAGGCTGACAAACATTTCTCCAACTAACATGAATGAAAGCATGTGTGGTCTACATAACAATATAATGCACAAATTAATGTTTTGCTTTAGTATAATTAACGTTAAATTCCATGAGAATTAGTGATTCGATCTTTTACATTGCAGAACTGATGCCAAATAAATGAAAGTGAATACGTATCGTACCACTTAGGAGAGAAAGCATCAAGAACCGAAATCTCTCAAAACCACAGGGGTTCGTTACAAAGAAAATTAGGAGTATCCGTCCATCATTCAAAGGATGGGGTCTCACCGGTAATAAAATTGTTACAAAGAAAATTAGGAGTATCCGTCCATGAATCAAGGGATGGAGGGGGGTCTAACCTGTAACAATATTGTTATATTGTTACAGGTTAGACCCACCGCCCCTATCCCTTGATTCATGGAAGGATACTCCTAATTTTCTTCGTAACGAACCCCTGTGCTCAAAACCAAACTTAAAAGGTCGAAACCTCTGGTAACCCCAAAACATTCTTAAACAAAATACCTGCCTGACTCTCACAGATAATACGTTAATATCCAATAAAATTTGCATGTATTCACAGCATATTTTTACCTTATATCACGAGTTCTTGTGCGTTTTGTAAATCAAAACATTACTTTTCTGCACCTAAACGTCCCCTGAATCTCCCGCCAGGAGTCTCAAACTTACTTCCGGTTCAGGACAAAAGTTACCAAATCGCATCATTTTGCTTTCTGCTGACGGATAAAGCGCGATTTGTACGGAAAACTGGACTGCATCATTGTCTTTTTTAATGTTTGACGATTGTATGCTTAATACGTCGTTCTCGTTTTTGAAAATTAATTTATTAATTTCTAAAGAAACATTTTAAATGCATTCGAAAACATGTAAGAGCCTAAACGGGTTTTGTAATCATGGGCTGTCACGGGAATGTCACGAAGCTTACAATGAAAATTCCTTAAAAGACTATACAGTAACATTCCTCATAATAGTGCAAAGAATATAATTACTAAAAATCGCAATTATTTCCTTTAAAAAATATAATCTAAGTGCTCCGCAGATAGATTCGTCATATACAGCGCATAGCGAACTTCACTGCTACATATACAAGAAGGTTTTGTCATGACGCAAATGAACGTTAGTCTTTGCCTGTCCAGACCGTATGATATACATGACAAAGTAAATTACATATCTTACATAACTTTAAGATATCATTTAAGTTTATGAAATACCTTATAAATTGTATGAAATATCTGAATAATATGATACCTATTTTTTTAAATAATTTTTGTTATTTCGGTAGATATCTTCTACGTTTAGTTAATTAACATCTTGTGAAATTTATTTTGTATCTTATAGACTTTATTAGAAATCTTTTAAATTTTTTTAAATATGTCTTACAGATTATATAATGTGTGCACATATTAAGATATAAAAAAATTGTAAGGTATCTATATTTAAATTATGTAAAAGATATATGAATATTCATCAATGATATCATCAAAATTTGTTTAATAAGATATCAGGAGCACCGGGTGAGGGGTAGGTATACTTAGAAATGGGGTTCCATGTGGAATTACAATTATGGTCGCCATTTTGATCGGGATCCCTAAGTCGACAATGGGAATTAACATTACTGCCGTCATCTTAAAAGAATGGCCCTATGATGACAATATGGCATTAGTTGTATTTATCCATTTATCTCGATAATAATAATAATAATAATAATAATAATAATAATAATAATAATAATAATAATAATAATAATAATAATAATGATAATAATAATAATAATAATAATAATAATAATAATAATAATAATAATAAGCGGAAGCTCCGTCGGCTACATTACCCCGATTCTCGCTATCTCGGTTCTTTTGGATAGGTCTTTATACTTGGATTGATACCCTGCTGTATCTGTCTGAGGACTGGCGCTTCAAAGTGCGAAAGATTTCTACCCCAGGGGCATACCGTCTTATTCCTGGCTTCTTGTCGCCGACTGAGTCGTCCTTCTAGGTCGCCGACTGGGTCGCTGACTGTGTCGTCCTTCTGGGTCACCGGCTGGGTCGCTGAGTCGTCGACTGGGTCGCATACTGAGTCGCTAATGGGGTCGCTGACTGAGTCGTTGACTGGGTCGTCCTCTGGGTCGCCGACTGTGTCATTGAGTGAGTCGCTGAATCGTTCACCGGGTCGTCCTTCCAAGTTTTTCGCGCTTCATGGACAAGCCTTGTAGCGTCTGTGTTCTGGTCGATGAAGGATATTGTACCTACCCTTTTTAGATTCCCCGGCCTGCCCCTTTCCTGTTCGGCGATCTACGATCTCGGGCGGAGTGGTTATACTGTTTCACTTGCAAGGGGACGTTTTCACACAATACTGCTTCATAACATACCACCATTGCAACCACAGTCGGCTCGTATATATATATATATATATATATATATATATATATATATATATATATATATATATATATATATATATATATATAGTTACGTATATGTAATTTAATTGCTTGTGTGTTGGTTTTAAATTCTTTTTTATTTTATTTTTGTTTCATTACATTTTATTGTAATGATAATTTTCACGGGATTTGATTTTTTTTTTGTGGAAAATTCAGTTCTCTGTTTTGACCTGATTAGAACGTAAAAGTGTTGCTTTATTACTATTTTTAGCTCACCTTGGTTCAGAGATTTGTAAACACTAGGCGAAAATGATTGTTTATTACCAAGGTCATGTTCGGCCCACGTATTAGCTAAGTTGTAAACAGCCTTTTTTATTATTCATTTCCAGCATGAGAATCTGATTTTTAGATAGGGCTATTCTAAGCTACGTGCTAAATGGCATTTTTTACTGTGCTGTTCATATTAGTGATCACGTAGCACCGTCACGTGAGCCATCATGTGATCTAAAATCGTGGGTTAAAACAGACGTTTTATAGTGGATTTGTTCAGTCGTAAAAATATACCTTTAGGCTCTAGTTATTTGTCTTGTTGTTGCCATTTGAGTTGATTTTCGTATTTAAAATAATTTATTCACCCTGGGAAATACTTTTTTTCAACGAAGTACTTGGACAAAGACATTCACTAAATTATTCGGAATTCAAAAGCCGGAATTATATTCTTGGTGACTCAACAAGGAACTGTTGACACATCAACACAAACTGGTTATAGAAGACGTCATCGCCTTCCATATTGGAACTTCATCGAGATTCGAACTTGGATTCAATTAGAACTGTTTAGTGATAGGACTTATATTTTTCAATTCTAGGATTAATTTTTGGATTATATTTACAAACTGTAAGTCCTATTTCATATTTTTACCTTGTTTTCTAGGGAAAAATAAATTATTTTGTTAAAACTTACAAAGCTTGTTGGCTTCACTCTTTTCTTTTGTTACTTTTGTACGACCCTACACGTAACAACATATATCTATCTCTCTCTCTCTCTCTCTCTCTCTCTCTCTCTCTCTCTCTCTCTCTCTCTCTCTCTCTATATATATATATATATATATATATATATATATATATACCCAACAACGGGAATCACGTGACCAAAAACTGAAACGCTAGATGGCATTACAAAGCCCGCTAACATTGAAAATCAAACTTTAACAAACGATATGATGATATTATTATTATTATTATTATTATTATTATTGTCATTATTATTTACCAATGATTGCCATCTTACCTCCGTCCGCATGGGTTTGAGCCTCGGGGTCGGCCAATGTGGATATGTGAGAAAACTTGCCAATTACTTTCTGAGGGTCGGTGGTTTTAACCGGGATTTTCCCTTATTCGTTCTCAACCGGTTCATTGGCAACAGGGAAGGTGAATATACCATTTGTTAGAGCAGTCCATTTTTAAAAATAAAGCTTCCTACGAAAATGAAAACACAAGCGTCAATAACGCTAACCACCAGGGAGGGTGAACAGACCATTTTTAGAGCAGTCCGTTTTTGAAAATAAAGCTTCCTACGAAAATAAAAATACAAAAGTCAGTAATTCTAAGTCGAGACCGCTAACCGGATTACACTAAACTGAGGCCTCTACAGGGTTAGCGCATTTTTGTTAGTTTTCCTTTTGACGTTTGTATTTTCAAATTTTTATGCGTTCTCGTTTACTCAGTGTTGGTCGTCACACTCCCTGTTGCTGTAGCGACCCGGCTAGGTGGTGTAATTAAATCATTATTATATCAATAATAACGATAAGCATGGAATCTCGCACAACTAAACTAGCTCAACAGCAATTTAAAAATATCTTTCAGTCCTTGATTCTGTCAAGCAAACATTACAAGAGCGTCAGGAGTTTCAGTTGGAATTTGCAGAGGATACAGCAAATTTATTTAAACCGGTTACAAAGGCTGCCGAAGGTCTTCTTTCCACGTTAGAGCAAATCGCTAAAGCAACTGGAAAAATAGCAGAAAGGACTAAACAAACAGAAAAGATTCTACGAGAACTTCCCGCTGAAATAGCTTCCGCTCAACCATAACTACAAGAAGTAACACAACAAGTAATTGAGGGTATTAACAAAGTTCATGAAGAGGTCGGCGATGAGAAGGATACTGTTGCATCAAAACCAGGACCAAAACCAAAACCGCCAGCCCGATTTACCAAGAAGGCCGTAAACTACTTCGAGAGAGAACTATAGTGGTTGCCGCAACATGATATTCAGATCGTGATAAATTATTAGATCCAAACACCGCCAGTGTTTCAGAAAAAAAAAAAAATTGAGTTCCTTTTATATTTCGAAAGTCTCGTGGTATATCTAGAATCACTGATAAATATAGGGATGAATTTGCAAAATTTGTGAAACAAGTCGAAGAAGTTAATAGAGTGTCATTACCTGGAGATATATTATCGACCGAAAAATCGCCATTCAGACCACCTCGTATTGAGGAAGAAGAAACAACTAGAGGTGGTCTCGTCGCTCCTGGTACAGGTACCAGAGGAAGTGGTCTTATTACTCCATGCCCCAATAACGTCGTTGCCGACGTTGAAAGACTAGAAATTTTATTTGGCGGAAGACGAGCCGGTAATAATTCCCCAGAAATCATTAATGAACCAGCTGATATTTTTCAGAGATTATTTACAGACGGTATCATGGACATTAATGTTTATCGGACCCTCATCGAGGAATCGTTGATAATTACCGCAGTGATTGATGCATTTAGATCAGTGACAAGAAAATAAAATGATCATACATAATGCTCAACGTGGACCTGAAATGGTCAGGGCGATAAATTTGCGATTACCGACATTTAAAGCGATCTACGGAGATGGACTCGGCGATGTTGTTCAGGATCTATTCAGAAGGATAGCCCCAAAAGCAATACCGATTGCAAAGCAACTTGGAATGAAAGCTATTGACGTTGTTCGTAATAAAGGTATTGGTGATGTTGCTAGTAAAGCATTCTCAGCAATCAGGGATAGACTAGCACGATTAATATGCAGATCGCCAGCGGTCCGACCTCAGCCAGTAAAATTGTCCAGCACTGAAGTTATACCTGAAAATGTTAGTAAAATAATAAATCAAGCTGCAAATCAAAAACTAGCAGAGTTGGCTGGTGTACCCCTACCATTGACAGGATCAGAAAAAGAAAAAATATAACTGCTAGTCTAATAGCAGGAAGTGGTCTTAGTGTTAGACGATAAAAAGTATAATAATGTTCAAGCGCGTATCTGATCCCGCATTTGACATGGATGCGCCTGTCCTCAAAGATGAATCAGTACATGATTATCAATATTATTCGTATGATGCACGAGAGCTAAATCAGCGTGGAAGAACTGAGCTGCAAGTTCAGAATGTAATCAGATATTTCTTACCTGCTGAAGCATTTATTGAAGTAGAAGGTGAAATTCTAAAAACAGATAATACTGAATATGGAGCTGATGCTGGAGTTGGTTTTGTTAATAATGGTATCATGGCATTGTTCAACAGCGCTACGTATAGCATCGACGGAAGAAACATTAAAACATGTCCGAAAAACTCAGCACGTCGATCAATGCTGAAGGGTGAAAGAAGAAGATTTTCATATGCAATTCTACTGTCCCCCATCTTTGGATTTTGCAGAAATGTCAGAAAGGTCATTTTTGGAGCCAAGCATGCAGCTGTACTTGTAAGAAAGGGTACCGACGATGATGCAATCTGGTACCCTACCGGTGATGCAGGTAAAGTAATACTGACAAAACTTTCATTGTGGATGCCAACAATGGTACCGTCATTGACAGGCTAACAACGGCTGCTCTCTTTTATGGATAAAGGTGGTAAATCAACATTGTCATGGTTGACGATGACCAAAGATAGTGTTCAAAGTACCACTAATGGTTTATTCACATGGCAGATGGCACAACAGTAAGGTGTCTCTACACCGCGACATCTATTCATTGCTTTCCAAAATACTGCTAGAGTAAACTCACAAAGTACAATGATATTTGACAAACTTGGTGTTACTGAAGTTTCACTGAGATTAAATGGACACCAAGAGGCAGCTGAGGGCATAATACTGAACTTTGAGAATAATCATGTTGCACGTGCATATCATCGTTTGATGACATTCATGGGACGTGATCAAAATGTTTATTCTGGTTTACAAATATCACAACTAGATTTTACAAAGCTGTATCCGAGCTATTAATTTTCGCTGGAACACTTGGATTTATTTAGGCAATCTATCGTTGATATACACTTTCGAACTCGTGTGGCAAGAGGAACTATTGGTAATTACAGAGCAATCGCTGTTACACTCTCAGGCAAAACAATGCTGGTTGAAGGTGTCGGTGGACGAATGAGAGTCATTAATGCCACAGTGGAAAACATGTAATCGAACCCAAGTCCACGATTAGCAATTAAATCGCCCATGATATTATAATGTCATATCATCACGTTAATGTTACTGTGACTCCTGGTCAGATAAAAAAAGCTACAATCAGCATTAAAAAAGAACTCTGGAATAAAAATATTACTGAAATCAGCACAGATCGCAAGAGATCCGAAGGGTCCAGATAAACTATCACTGACAGAACGTCAACTCAAGCACTTCAATGACGCCAAACGATCAAAGTCCGGTGTTAGATTTGATCTTTCTGCGAGTGCCATTAAAGACATTGCATAGACGGGTGGTATATTTTCACTTCTTGCAGCTATACCAGCGTTGATAGCCGCTGCAGCCCCAGCTGTTGCAAAAGCAGCTGGACTTGGTGCTGTTGGAACCGCCACTGGGATGGCATTAAAGAAAGCAGCAGGACACGGAATAAAGACTTGCAAGAAAGGACCTTCCAAAAATGGAAGGGGTCTAAGTCTGCCAGAAACCCCTCATTCATGGTACGGTCGGGGTTTAAGACTTCCCGGGACACTTCGCTAAACATGCTTCCTATGTCCAATTTTGATTTACTTGATGCTGATAAAAATTAAACATCAAAAACTTCAGAGGTGTTTTTGTGCGTGATCAATTACCAAAACAACCAAACCGTGTTGAAACCGGTATCATTAATTTCGATGGAAGGTCTGGTCCAGGTACTCATTGGG
Source organism: Megalonaias nervosa (assembly GCA_016617855.1). Classification (NCBI taxonomy): domain Eukaryota; kingdom Metazoa; phylum Mollusca; class Bivalvia; order Unionida; family Unionidae; genus Megalonaias; species Megalonaias nervosa. Next base: position 13,367 of record JAECUM010086767.1, on the reverse strand, counting down.
TTACATACGCGATTGATCCACGTGGAGTTTTTTATTTTGACTCGTATGGGTTGGCGCCACCAAAAGAATTTTTAAAATATGTTGGCGGAATGCATAGCACTCCGATCTGGTATTCAACATTACCAACACAGACAATAACTGATCCGCCAAAATGTGGCCGTGAAGTATTCTCTATGCTCGACGCTGTGTCAACATCGTCAGGGGCACCACGTCATAAAGTCGTGCACGAGTATACCACCAAACAACATCGTCGTTCAACGTTTTATATAGGTCATAGTATAATATACAATGGTAGATATTTACGGAAGATCTGCTTTGAGTCTTACTCAGGGCAAACTCCAAGGTGACTTATCCAAATATGCAACCCTTGACGAGATCAAGAATGAACTCGTGATCTTTTGCGTCTCGCAGATGTGGATCAAAATGAACTTGTTATTTTTGAGGATCAGCATGGACGGTTAAAGACGAGCAATATCCCGTTGACAGATATTATTCTGCGGGTTCCAGATGCGACCGAAGATAACTTAGTGGTGTTTGCTAAAAACGGTAAAATTAAAAACTCGGAGGAATCAGTTCTACTGGACGCATCAGAAGAATTGGAGATATTATTTATGGTGATCTCAACATCAGCAGAAACACAATTATTAATGTGAGAGAACCAAAATCAGACGATGATGTGGCAACAAAAAAATACGTGGACAACAATGGCGTCGCGATCAAAACTGAGATCAATAAATGCGTTGCTAAAACTAGAGATGCAATGACTGGCAATCTCAACATGGGCGGAAATAGCATTGCGAATTTGATAGAACCAGAATAAAACAATGACCCTGCAACGAAAAAATACGTTGACAATAGCAACATCCCGATAATGACCTCGTTAATGACAACTAATGATGGAATGACCACGTTTAGATCTGAATATATTAATCATGTAACCGCGTTTGCAAATTTTCGGAGAAACACAAATAGAACCGTTAAGGATTTTTTGGGGAATCCAGCAGTCATCGAAATTAAACTCTCTGACATCAAAAAGACTATCGATGGTGTAGTATATACAGTAGCGTCTGGATCAGCATCATGGACACCACTAAATAAATCCATTAAACACACCGCTAAGGTAACCGGTATGTACAGGTTCTCAGAAATCGGCGTTACAACATTTACAATAGCTACCACAATTTCACGGTGTTATCCACTTAGTGAATCTTCTGGATCTGTGTTAGTGATACTGGATCAAAACGACGAGGGAACATTCGTGGTGGAAACCGAAGAAAACGCTTCGGCGTGTTGTGCTATTGGTGTCCTGAATTCGTCGCCAAACTACCATCTACTTAGAGTGTTAGAAATCTGCATAATGAACCAATTACCGGTAATCCCGATTGACGTTCAACGTTTTAGATACGAGCAAGCGTGTTTGTGGCAGATACAACTAAAACACATCACTGATGCGCATACTCTAAGAACGATACGTCTGCCGTATTTATTTTTTTTGTGTTTTTTGTTCGTTTTTTTTTTGTTTTTGTTTTTTTTTCTTTTGTTTTTGTATTACTGTATTATTTTTTTTATTTTTTTTATTTTTTTGTTTGTATTAATTTGAAAATGTTGATTTCGTTATATTATCTGCGACACGTTGTTTGTACCGAAGCTGGGAAAATACAGAAATATCTGGAAGCTGCATATATCGATTGAAGTTCTATTTCTTCGCCTTCCTCTGTATTTACAGATATAACTGATCTTTGAGATTTATCATTTTTGCCAGTATTTCCACGGTCACAATTCTGACTCTGTGTAATAGCCTGAAGATTATTCAAAGAATTATCAAGGTTTTAGCCGTTAATATGATCAATCACAAATCCATCCCTGATTAGACTATTGTAACACTCATAAATAAGTGTTAATGATCTCCTTCCGATGAAAATTTCTACGCTAAATCGTGTTGCCGAAAGAATCACAGAACATTTTACAAACGCGTTACGGGGGAATGGTCTAACAGATAGGAGACGTAAAAAAAGGATACATGAATGGGCTGAGCGAGTTAAAGAAAATGGAGTTACGGTCAGAGACGTTGATGAGTTAGAAAGAAAATTAAAATTTCCAATAAGGGTGAAGACACTAACCGGTGAGATTTTGTACGAATCAAAATATAAATCAGAGGAAGCTTCGATAGAGATTGTTGATCATAACGCGCACGCGTGGACGTCGGACGTAACATTATTTCCACGAACTCGAACTGTTAAATTTTATCACGGTGATATGTTCGATTTTATCAAAAATATCAGTAAGGGTGACCATGTATCTGCATGGTTATTTGAAAGTTCTGAGTATGGCTACTATGATCAGTGCGTCCTAATGGAGATATTTATCGATCTGAGTCTCTCCACTTTGAAATGAAAAATATGGCGTTGAGATACACAAAAGATGATAATACTGCAGAACAATTATTAAGTAATTGTTTTACAGTTCCGTCAGTTGCTGCTCACTTTGCTCAGGAGGAAAATTCATGGAAACCAGTGTGTTCGGAATTTATTGAAGATATTCAAAACAGTTGTATTGGATACACACACGGCGGATTATGGAATTCTAAATACGATTATGGAGATGTTATCTCAGTTGATATGGTTGCATGTTATCCCGGAAGTTTTCTTGGAATGGGTGCTTGTTCTGAGTATTTCAAAAGATTTGGACACCCTACACAAGAAATGACAGGGGTTTCGATAAATGGACCCTTGATAGATTTTGATTTAACTGGATTTGCGTGAATTGAATCATTTGAGTTTGCATCGCCGGAGCGCCTTCATCCGGTTGTTCGTGTATTGTTTGGATATCATTTTAATAATCGTGGTTGGGCTCCCATTGTTTTGTTTAAATATCTGCTTGATGTGGGTGTTTTAATATCGTTAACCGTAAGTAAAGCAATAATATCTTATCGCGCACAAAGGATGGTTTGGTTACCAAATCCTGATAATGAAGATTTTAACGAGGTTGAAATAGCAAAAGATTTAGGCAGAAAAATAATTAGAAATTTACACAAGGAGCATCATATGATTATAAACGGCATTGTGCAAGATTAATCATCGACGATGCTGACTCGATTTTATACTTGTTGATACAATACAAGGGAGAAAAATATATTTGTAGATAGAAACAATATTAAGTTATCAGATGGAACAAAACTGGGAACAATTGTAAGTTACATCGATGGAGAGTCACCGCAGTTTACTCATTTAAGATCTTCAATATTGGCGTACGTTTCAATAAATTTATTATCGATGATAAATAGATTTCCTGATGTCGCAGTTAGAGTTGCAACAGATTCATTTTATATCAACAAAGAAAATATAGGTTTGTTAGATGATTGTAATATAGGAATTTATAACTCTCCATGGGACGACTGGAGAGTTAAAATTGAAAAGATACTTAGTTATTCTGAATCTGCTGATTACTGGTCTGAGGAAACATATTACAAAAATAAACAGATGTCAAAATTTTCATCGGCTTCATCTGTGTACGATCTCGTAGCAAGATGTAAAACCGGTTATCTCAATGGACCCGGTGGTTCTGGTAAAACAACGCGTGTGATAAATTTGGTCAAGGATTTAAACGTAGTAGGATTAACTCCAACACATCGACTTGCCAGGGAGATGAAAGAACGAGGAGGTAAATCTCATACTTATCACAGTTTCTTTCGGTGGAAGGAAGATGCGTGGATACCTGAACGAATGGGTGAGAAATATATTCCTAAGATCACTATCTGGAATGAGATATGAACGGTATCTGTGGACGTGTTAAAAATGTTTCTTGATTGGTTATTAACTCGAAATACTGCTGTTATCATGTGTGGTGATCATGGTAAACCACCATCTTTTGTCGGCGAATCGCCACATCGCTGGTTAAAAGAATTCAAAGATTATTATTATAAAATACTTGATGATCATAGCGCTATTGATGAGCCGATGAAAGAGTTCAAAAAGATAATTAGACTGCAGCCAGATAAGATATCAATGTGAGATAATGACAGAGACTGTGATGAGTGAGTTTTGGAATTTGTGGAGACCTGCTGATTTGATAGTCGGAAGATAATATGTGATTCACTTCAGCAACAATTATTTCTATTACATAAAGAAAAGTTTTTAGATCTACCTGTGCCATTATGTTATCGCCCAGCAGATACACGTAAACAAAATATTGATATTAAAATTCCAGGACGCTTCGTAGAACCAAGGAAACAAAAACTTGTATTAAATGATATTGTTGTTGTTCCTGTGAATGCTGTTAAGAGTGCGTTAATGATGGATAAATCTCCATGGACTCTAGGATATACTATAACTATTCATGTATCACAGGGATTAACTATTTCGGATACTAATATATTTGGATTGTTGACGATCGTATAGAATGGTCAAATTTAGTTTATCTAGCGGTGTCGAGAGTCAGAAGAATGTCTCAGCTACGGACGGTTATCATTGACTGCGCAATGAATAATAATCAAACTCAGAAAATTAACGCATCGTTGTTAAACGATGTTGTAAGAAAAAAAAAATAGCTGGTTATCAGCAGTGTGACAAAAAGATAATAAACGCGACTTTGATCTTAATATTGAATTTATCATGACACTCAAACAACAACAAAATAATCACTGTGCTTGCTGTAACACAGTAATGTTGTGGCAGTATTCTCCTAATAATCTACGACAGTTTACCGTGGATAGAATTAATAGTAGTTTTCGCCACACACGTGAAAAAGTGATGTTGACCTGTCTTGAGTGTAATCTACGTCGGGGTGCTGGTGTCCTGCTGTCACAAAAGTGAGTCTTCACAAAGGTGAAGGCGGTGGTAATTGTGTATCTTCAGGAATTACTTGTAATTGTTCACGTACAAATCCATGTTGAGAAGCAGTTGAATCTGGTTTGTAGATTGCAGGTCTACCCGTGGATCTTATCACACTGGAAATTTTATGTGTGGTTACACTCCAGACTGGGTCCGTCGCTCTTTCTTATCCCCTCCCTCAAGCTCCCCGAGCTCATATAAATATCTGAGAGTCACATTACCTAGTACTGGTTGTTTTAAGACATAGTCATGTCGTTGTACTGGTATATGTTTTTTCGAGATTGCATTGATGGGGGTCATAGAAATTCAACGAGAAATTTCATTATTTAACGCAGTTATCGCGCTAGTAATCTTACAAACCCATTCACGAGATCTCGTGTCTTTCTGAACTTTGTTCAAGGACATTTCCTGCGCATACTGATATCCAAACAATCGCTCAGCAAGTGTCCGATTAAATCATTCAACGAATGCCTGATCGCGATAAATTGCGGTGTGCCCTCGTCTGTTGTCGACGTTATGTTGTTTCATGAGAGATGTTACTGCACCAAGAAATTCTTTGCCAGGATCAACCTGAAGCAACTGTGGCCATCGCTAGGGCCCTTGTCGATAAATTCTTTCAAACGCAGATGGAACTTCAGTTGCTGTCTTTGTTGATAGTGGTTCTTCTTCTTTATATCTACTTGCACCGTCAACGACAGTTAACGCATATTTATATGTGCGCGATTGACATCTACCAGTTTTAATAGTATCATGTGGTAAAAACAAATGTCTGCCTGATGAACCTCATTGGGAGTGCTGACATCAAAATGTGCATACTGAATTTTTTTAGGTGGTGGTAGATAAATTTGCCATATTCCCTCTCGTGCTAACCAATCTGCAGCAACAGAACGTGCGACACCTGCTGCATCAGCAAGTATATTAATCGCTGCTCTACCCCTCCAATATCCTCTTGGACTATAATAAACTGAGTCCATTATAATAGTTATCTATGATTAATTACCGGCCCATAGTACTATTTTACCCTTCATCGCAGCTCTTATCAAAAAATTAGCAAGCGATTCTCTGAGAGATTTATATTTTTTACAGACTTTAGCGTGTGAATCAACTTCACGTCTGTAATATGTCGTTGTTGTAAATCTGGATTTTTGTACGCAGCTTCATGAACGTGGCACGCTTGATCAATAGCATTTATTGGATACTCTCCAGATCTTGGTTGATTTTTCTCGTCAAGTCGGATATCAAGTCGGGTTCGTGGAGCACAATAATTATATCGAGGAAGATGCTTCTCGTCAGGATACTTAGCCCATGGAACCCCTGGTAATTTTCCCAGTGAAGTAGCGATATCTCCGCCTGTTTCATGAGAGATAAATTCATATTTTATGTACAATATTTTACACACTTGTCTGTAAGTGCACACTTTTTATTCCGTCGTTATTATTTTTAATCCACAGGTGGGGGTGGGTGCTTTGTATCGAGCACAATATAAATTCATATAATTATTATATATTTCTACAACATGAATGTCATTGATTTCTTAGCGACACGAAAGCAAGAGCCAATCAAACATCATCCAGCGCTACCAAATTCTATCAGAGTAATTATCATAGGCCCATCTGGGTCTGGTAAGACGCAATTGTTGCTTAACCTGATAATGAGATGGCTTAGGTGGGATATTCTTGATTTTATCACCGACATAAACAATGTTCCATCTGTGGATGATCTCGATGGATTTATTAATAATCTTGCAGTGTACGATGATGTGATGCTAGACAAACAATCAAATCAAGCTCGGATATTCTCTCCAGGAAGGCATAAAACAACGATATTATATATGTTACTCAGCGATATGCACAAATACCTAAAGTGATCAGAGATAACTGCAATCTTTTGTTTGCCTTTAATGGTGTTGATATCCACACACTAAGAGACATCCACCAGACTTGGTGTTTAGGGGATATAGATATGATTGAATTTAGAAACTTCTCAAAAGCGCAAGCGATTCTTCATGGATTTATCATTAAAATTTACATGATCCTCCGTCAAGGCATCGTGTAGGTCTCGATAAAATGTTTGGTTGAGAGGCCCGTTACTTTTTTTACACCCTTGACTCTGTCAAGTCAAACATCAGCAGGGAGGGGGCGACCAACAGTGAATGTCCCGAGTCGGTAAATAACCCTGTAGAGGCCTCAGTTTAGTGCAACCCGGTTAGAGGTATCGGTTTAGAATTAGTGAATAGTTGGAGTTTGCATTTTTCTCCGTAAAAGCCTTACTCAGTTTGCTTCAAGTTTTCTTGGACTTGTTCGTTCGGTATTTCTAGCATGAATTGTCCTTGACATTCGCTGATATTCAAGGTTTCCTGTCTGCCAAAGCCACTTCCTATTGAATTTCGTGATCCAATTGTACGGACTGAGGTAAATTGGTCGTTAAACAATATAATTTATTTCTTGAGATTAACATCGGTAGAACTGTCAGTATTCAATGTTAAATCAATTGATTATACATAGTGTGATAGTTCTTGTATCCGAGGAGTCACTCGATGATTTTCCAAAGGTTTCAGAGGACTGCTGTTCCTGATAGAGTGTTAATTGGCGTTGGCCTGGTTACCGTTGTCATTACAACGGGTGGAATATTTCAACGACTGATTGAGAAGACAGCTAATACAACTGTTGAGGGAAATAGTCCACAGTTGTTTATCCCCTTGTTGCAAATTCACGTTTCCACTCGCGACACCAATGACACAATATACCACAAAGATATGACAGAAACAAAAGATTTTATTTTGAGGAACACAATGCCCATTCTAGTCCGATAGACCACCCCCCTCCCCAAATCTGTGTTGATATCGATGGAAGACGTGTAGGTATGATGCCACATGTTCATTAAAATGAGAAATGTTGCTGCATGAAAATCTTTCCGGAAAAAACATGATTACACTTTAGACGCATACCGGTAATTGGTAACATCCATATCTAACGCGAAATTCAAAATGGCCACAGGACAGATGGTTGTGCTATTCCACGTGGGTTTACAAGTCACCAAACATAGGATTTGCTCCGGAAACATAATGCACATGTCACCCAAAGAATCCTTCAGCCGACGGTAGCTCTACAGCCGCGAGAAATACCTGTAAGTGTATAAAATGTACACCGATGTGTGCAGTCAAACTTTTTTTCACATTTTTGCTGCTTTTAACGAATAGGTGATATCATCCCCAAGAAACCGAAAATCAATATTGTCACAGGTGAGGGGCTGATTTATCGGCCTATGCCCACACCACATCCACTGGGGTTGATACTATTGTAGTTCTTGGAGGGATGATCTCGGATAAGAGAGTGCTTTGTTTAATGACATTTTTGTGACCTGTGCTTCTTTTTATAGTCAATGGCTCGTGAAGCAGCAACCCAAGGATTGAAAGGGGTGGGGGTGGGGGGAATATCCTTCTCAGCGGACTTTGACTTCAGTGATATGATGATTTCCCACTTTACGTGTTCTTTGATCGAGATTGATCTCTATATCGTACACGTTGTCGTCTTTCTTGGTCACTCATTGTAACTCAGGCAAGTAAAAATTTCATTGTAACACTTCTCCGTTCATACCTGTCAATTTATAGACTGATCGGTCACGTTCACGCACTTGCCATGTGATAGGAAACAATTCTGTCGTCCAGTTTGGTAAATAACCTTTGGGAATAGTGCGTTTTGTATTTTTCAATGTGAACCCAATCTCCGATTTTAACACTTAGTTCTTTGTTCTTGACTCCGAACTTCCAAACAGCGGATCAAACAATGTCTCTTCATTTTGAGGCGTCACTTCTCGAGCACATCCGATGCTACAATGGTACGATTGATTATAAATTTTGACCAGACATGGTAACACCTCGATGTAGTTGATAGTATGTTGACATGTGAAATATTTCCACATACGTTTTTTCAAGGTTCTTTGAAAACATTATAAGACTGGCATTTGTTCCATGTTTTTCACTCATGAATCGTTCCTTTTAACACTTTCGAATAACGTTCATAAACTGTATTAATGATTTCTTTTGTTGCGTTGTGAAGAAAAAAAATGTTTTAGAATCGGGGCATTGACTTTCGTTAGCATTGACAAGTCTTCCCAATGTTTAGCTAAATAAAAAGGAATAGTCTGTTTTAACTTTTATACATCTTTGGACGTCGACGATGGGCGAACTGTAAGAGGAAGATATCTTATTCAGAAGAACTGATGTGAATCTGTCTAACACTTTGTATTTCATACTGGAATTCGTCTCCAATGATTCACGGGACGTCATGCCAACTTGACTTTGGGAAGTACTGGTTGTTGTTGTTGTTGTTGGTTTGGGGTTTCTCAGCGCAAGACAGGCTGTCCATGGCGGCCTGTATAGCTGGTGGAGGAAGAACCCAGGAAAAACCCGGTATGAACGACCGACCCACGGGAGGCTACTAGCATCTTTCTCATGGGACTCGAACCTACGCGGACAGAGGTGAGATGGTAGTGATTGGTAAGGTCCTGTCTTGTGCTTTTTTTCTTAGGGGTTCCACCTGTTTGGCTGCAACAACAGTAGATAGAACAGTAGAAGAAGACATCAACGGAGCCAAAGAAGAAGCCCCTATCGGGGTGGGTTTCCAATTCTTCATCAGATTAGGAAACACTAGACTGAAATTAGGCTTAGATGGCATCATCAGTAACGGAAACGAAGAGGAGGAGACGCCAGGATATATATCGATGTGGCTTCTACAGGTCAAGGCTTCCGTGAATACGTATATTTTCTAGCTACTCTCTTTCTTGAAGAGGTTTGGGTTCCTTTCTTTTTTCTCTTTTTGTTCTCGCCTTCTTTTTGGATTTTAGTTTCTGAGTAGTTTTTGTTTATAGTTTTGGCTATTATATGTATTTAACAACCCCTCCACCAAAATGTTATGCTTAATGAGAAATGCGAAAAATTCCTTGCAGTAATTGAAGTGCTTCATGTTTGAGTAAGGCTTCTAACGAATGACAACTCACTTGTGCATTTTTTTGTTTGTTTGTTTGTTTGTTTGTTTGTTTGTTTTGTTTTGGTGACTGATGGCATAGAGTGTACGAATCAGTTTGGAAGGAGGATGAGATGAAATGGAAGTCATATTGAGTAATCTTTGAATGGGGGTGGGGGGCTCAATGACCCCTTTGTAATTCACCAAGATCAAATCTTGACGTTTTATTTCCGCTTATTTGATGATTTTTATTTATCGTCGATAAACTGGATGTAGTTGATCTTTGGTAATAGGGGATGTTGGAAAAGTTTTCCCCACAAACAAATCAGCGTGACATGAGAAAACGATTGTCTTCCTTGTTCAGTTGTACATGTTTCAAGTCGCTGCTTTCTATGGATAAATACCATTGATTGAATTAGTCTTTTGTTTTGCAGCGTGATATTAGGAAGGATAGTTGCTGGATTCTTTTTTCTGTTTCGAAAACTCCTTGAAAAAGCCTGAGAAAATCGCTTGTCTCCAGTCGTCTTTCTGTTGGTATTGTTCTGTGGTAGGCAAGAATCAAAGTTTGTACACCTTTAACAACTGTTATCCACGTTCGAGAACATCAACCAGTTCGACACTCACCCAGTCAGGGCACGTTCCTGGTTATTGTAACGACAAATTGCGTTAATTATACGATTGATAAGGGAAACACTAGATTCCATGGTAATCATATGGTAATACGGAATGATACAAGTTCGTTGGCTAAAAACCGACGTCAACGTGTTCTGTCAAAATTTCAGGGTGACATGTCGAGCATATTTATAACCCATGAATACAAGGAACACACATCGATGTGTGGGATTTGTTCTACTTGAGATTCATCGACTCGTACAACAAGGATGTGTCATTAGTCTGCCTTCCAAACAAATTTGTCGCGTGGATTCATAGGTTGCATATCCGCCACATCATAACCGTCAACGATGTTCAAGGTCTTGGTTTGCTTTCAAATGTAAATCGTAGCCGTGTTCCCTCTTATCTACAACTTGGTAATATTGGCTTTCCAAACACCGGGATTGTTGCTAAGCTTTTGTCGTAAATCTTCCATGGTGAACCCTGTCAAAACATTTTCGGCAAGGATAAAACGTGGGACATCCATGAACCAACTATCGGTGAATTTGTACACGATCTGTGGGTTTTCCAAATCATAACCATCCACGAAATAAGTCCCAGCCTTCACTTCAGCGCGATTTCTAGCACGTTGTATCCACTTGTCTTGAATTCAACAAAGCTTTGTTTTCTGGACATAAACTTCTTTCCGTACACCAATTCAGATGCTTTGTCAGTGTGAGAAGCTTCGTTCATTGAACCTATACGTCCGTGCTACAGATGTAAGCGCTGAAATTTTCACTACCACGTCGTAAATAGACCACATCAAACCGACAATATATAAACATTTCTTCATGAAAACAAGAAATGAATGAAGAATAGGCCTTGTATCTAGCGTAGAAAACTTTTCGGCGTTCTGTCTGTATAGTGCCTGGGTCGAAGTAATAAACTTTAGGCAAACGCCGAAGAATGAAGTGTTAATTTTCTTCGGTATTGAAAAAGTGTGGGAAATAGCCTTCAGCCATTTTCGTCTTACCAAACATTTTAGACATTTTTCTCAACGGTATAGCCAAATAACTTATGGAATATTTGAGCTTTACGTGTCCCGCTTTCATGTAAATGATTTGGCACCATTCATAGTGACTTGTGGGACATTCGGTTCTTTGTCCTAAAAAAGATGTTTCAAAAGAATTATCTTTCTTATTCCGATAAACTGTCAGCTATGACTAATGTTTTGACAGTTCCCATAACGATGCACCACCTCTTCTTACCAGGTGTTGTCTGTGGGGTCTAAACCCACTCAAAGAAATAAGAAAGAGCATGCAAGACACGAAATATCTTTCACTCTATCTTGGAATCAAGTTGCCATTTAGACAGTGAAAATATAAAGGTTTATGAATACAGAACTGGCAAGCGCAGTGATCGCCACAAAAGTTAGGAATGTGACTCCCTGTCTCTTAAAATCTGCAAAGTAAAAACATAAAATAAAATCAATCCTATCGGTCGGTCTTTTTTTTAAATTATATTTTGTTGTCCTGGTCATTCAATATTTCCTCGGGTTCGGTGTCATATCTCTGATATCGTTTCTTTAATGGACAAACGTTTAAAATATGAGAACTGATACGATGTTGTCCAAAGGTTGGACACATTGTAAATATCTCGCAAGCACTTTTCTGTTGTTGGAATTTTTTCATGCGATGTAGCTCTTGACATGCTGGACTCACAGATATTCGACTGCACGTAGATCACTGAATCCTTTCTATGCCTTCAGTAAAACAACGTCTGTACGCTAAACAGTCACGACATCTTTCTCCACAATATATGTGTTGCTCCGATTGTTAAATGCTTGGTCACATTTGTCGCAATAGTATCAGAGAAATCTTGTGATACTGGTAATGACATCGAAATGATTTTGGTGATGATAGATGTGAACGTATTTTCCGTCTGGAAAAGGATGTCTTCGAAATAGGAGATCACTATGAATAACTTGAGGATACACTTTCCAAGTATAATCAGTCGCTAACAAATCTTGAAATTTCCTGCCAGTTTCAAAAGGGGTTGAGTTTCTTTTCTCTTCTTCGGCTCTATGCGATTGTTTAATACTCCTCCATAATAGTTTCCATTCTGGTGTATCGTTTTTTGTCTGCAGGCTAAACACACTTAATCTTGATCGTTGTTAATCTGGACGATACTTCGTTTTGTAGTCGGGAGACGATTCATTAATACAACTTTGCATTTTCGGTTACTTGAAGGAGATTAACAGTGTATCAAATGAACTATGGCTTTTCCATCTGCTGTGTCAAATGCAACATTTGATTGCTGAACGTGGCGAATTTTGCCCCTAAATTTTAAAATAACCTGATTCCACACCAGTACTAAATTCGATCCAGACATGAAAATTAAACACTATTGTGAGTAATCGACAGTCTCAAACGATCTTGATCTTTAACCTGAAATTGTCGTTTAAACATTCCTCTAACACAGACACCAACAAGTCCGTAGAAAAGAGAGCTGCTTTCTCTGCAGGGATTTGAGACTTGAACGCTTCAAATTTGACCGAAGTTTTTCAAAATTTTCTGGAAGGCATTTTATGAGAGCTAGAATGTGAAAATAATTCTCAGAGGTTACAATACAATTTTGTCTCTTATCTGATATAAGTTCTCTCTCTCTCTCTCTCTCTCGTTGTAGAGAAATTGATGATGATGGATAGGGATCACTCATGTTCTCTACAAGGTGAATTTTTGGTCCAACGTCACGGGGAGTATGAGGCAGTGCAGAACGTTGTCGTCGCTTGGATTCTGGTTTAATCTTTTAATAAATGTTGTTGTAGTTGAGCTGAATCTGGCTTCACTAGGTTCTCTCTCTCTCTCTCTCTCTCTCTCTCTCTCTCTCTCTCTCTCTCTCTCTCTCTCTCTTTCTCTCTATATATATATATATATATATATATATATATATATATATATATATATATATATATATATATATA
>JAECUM010086758.1:0-12986 GCA_016617855.1 Megalonaias nervosa | reverse complement strand
TTTACTGAAGAGAGAGAGAGAGAGAGAGAGAGAGAGAGAGAGAGAGAGAGAGAGAGAGAGAGAGAGAGAGAGTGTGTGTGTGTGTGTGTGTGATTTGGATTTTTAACGTAGCTTAAACAATTTCTCAGTCACATCACTACGATGTCTGCAGTGTGGCAGTTAATAGTGATGTCTAGCACTGGGGCATCATGCCGCAGACCTGTAGCATGATGTCCCACCCAGTCACATTATCCTGACACTAGGCTGACGAGTCCTAAAACTAACCTCTTAATGCTGAGCGCCTAGCAAGGCAGCTGTTAGTACCAATTTTATCACTCCTTGGTATGGCTTGGCCGGGGTTTAAGCAGTTTTCCAGTCATATCTCTACGATGTCTGCAGTGTGGCAGTTAATAGTGATGTCTAGCACTGGGGCATCATGCCACAGGCATGTAACATGATGACCCACCCAGTCACATTATCCTGACACCAGTCCTAACACTAACCTCTTAATGCTGAGCGCCAAGCGAGGCAGCTGCATTAGTACCATTTTTATAAGTCTTTGGTATGATTTACTGAAGAGAATTACTATAAATATTGAGATTTCAATAATAGACCCTTCTTCGCCATATTGCTCGTGATGCATGCTCTAAACAGTCGCCTTCATAGTATAGAAGTACTTATATATGTAGCATCCCTTAAAGTAACTTTGCTTCAAAAGACAATGGTCCAAAGAGAGGAAGCAAACCAATTGTGCTTAACAAAAATCATTTTCCACTTTCAATTGAAAACTGATTTGTCGGAAAGATAGACAGAACATTGTTTTCAAGAGGAGAACATTAATATAACAGCAATATTAAGAGCAGATCAAGATACTATACAAATGCGTTTATCCAAGAAGTTAGGAGAGAAGCTCAACTGGTAGAGCGTTGGACTCGTAATACAAACATCGCGAATTTGATGCCCGTCCATGCAAGACCGCCTCGGTTGCCTTTTTTTGAGTCCATGGAATGGAACTCGTTGCCCATTTCATCGGCATGGTACATAATAGCCTAGAAAGCGCTGAAATTTCCCTAAGAGAAAGCAACTAACAGCCAAATTATTTAATTAACTGATAGCGTGTAAGAAAATTCTAATCAGACCGGCCTTAAACTGAATAATTCACAATTTAATGTCAAATAAAAGAAAATAACAAAAATACAAGACAAAATACTCAGATCTTCCGAATATCCAAACACATACACAACGTATTTAGCACGAAGAGTGTAAATTTGAAAGATGCTATATTAACAGTTACCACTGTCACAGAAAGTAACACATGCTATTACCGGAAAAGTAATCAGAGTACAAACTTTAAGCCACATGGCATTAACTTCAAGGATTAAAGGCATCAACTTCTCTCAGATCTAAGAGACAAAATGTATGGAAATATGGTGAAAGACATATTACTGGCTTGATATAAAAGAAACAAATTAACTTTTACTGCTTCAAATTTATTTGTATGTAATTATCTGGAAGATCGTGATGGAAGTCTAAAAGGTTATAAGAAGAAGAAAAAAATAAAGGACCGTACGCGAATTATTAAATGATCTTTACACCTGATGACCCATGTGATTACAGCAGGCTCTGCTTCCAACCTGAAATAAATTATTCGTTGCAGTACTCGAAAACGTCGATATTAAAATAAAATCAAATTCATCGTGACCGGCATGGCGTCATTTCTTGGGAGTTTACAACGGGATTAATACATTTAAGTTATTACCGTTTATATTCCCTTATAAGTCGAGTCAACTGCAAACAAAAATGACTCTGATCTGCCTTAGTATAATGCGCTTGCATATGAGGTTCTATGCTGTTTCTGCTACTGATTATTCCTAACAAACTATAAAGACCCAGATCGGCAGACGCATTATGAGATAGCGGATCTAGGTCTGTGGTCTTTGCAGTTGCACTCAACTTATAAGCAAGTAAACACGGTGCACTGCACGTACTTCAAAATACACATGTAATTCCTCAGATGAAACTTACATGTGTTAACTTAAATCAATTTTTTATATTATTAACACAAATGCAGTTTTGATCTGCACAAATTTGGCTGAATTTTGTAATCTTTTTGTATCTCTCTTAATGAAGTACTGCCAGTATTTGGCTGAAAGGCAAGCTTGCAGACATGTACAGCTTCCACAAAGTAAAGGCAGTTATACTGCTACATAAAACCTCACTAACCTATTGCCCTTGAATCGAGGTTATATGGTTCGTAACCCAATGACTCCATCCAAGGAGAAAGTGACGTACGTTACGAGAGGACATCTAGTCATTTAACATAAAACAAGGACAATACTTTGCATGATTATACAAAAACCTGGGCCATATTCTGGGTCATATATCAATATGGGTTTTCATTCACTCGTGTTCGTGAGATTTTTACAGCTCAAGTAGTCAGGGTGGTATTGTTGCACAATATCAGTAAAGTTTTTCATTCACTGCAGGTTCATACCGACTTTATAGATAATAATTACCTACAATTCGTATGTATGGATTTGCTAAAGGAGCGTAAGAGCTCAAGGCGAAGGTTTTTCAACATACTGATGGAATATAAATGTTATTCGATCCGTTTGTTACAGAGGCTGCTTTTAGGGTTGTTTCATCCATCGATTACACCGATTTCATCTATCGATTACACCGATTTCATCTTTTACTGAATACTCTAACATTTTTATTTGTATCAGTGACAGTTTTTTTTTCTCGTCTATCGCACGCTTTTTCCAAAACTATAGTACAGAACACTTTTTCGCTGTTTTTTTTTTTTTTTCGTGCTCTCTGTGAATAACAGTACTTTTTCATATTTAAAATTCCAGTATACATAAGCTATCATTGGATACAAATTAATTAAACTAATTAAATGACATTACATATCGGATAGCACAAAATGCTGGAAACATTCTTCAACTTTATATAAAATAAAAATAAATTGAAGAAAGCACTTATTAATTATATCTGTTTATAAACAGCATATGCGTTGCAATGAAGTTCCAATCCAATGTGAGATATTTATGGACTTAGATTAGGAAATTGATTTTTTTTTGGGGGGGGGGGAGGAGAGGGGTAGTTGTTGGTTTGGTGCTTTACTCCACAGCAACGCAGGTAGGTTATTTAGTGCCGAGGCAACTGGAGCAAAGTGCCTTACCAAGGACGATTCGTTGTTTTTGTATTTCCTCCACCTTTTATATCTGAAAGATTAGAAGCAGAATTTCCCATCTCCAATGAGTCATCATTTTTGTCACTGTTATATACTAGACATCGTACAAATTGTCTATGTATCGTCTGTCTGTCTGTCTGTCTGTCTCTCTCTCTCTCTCTCTCTCTCTCTCTGGGCATATACAATGTGTAAAGACTTGGTGCACACAATGCAACACAACCTGGGAGCAAAAAGTACGTGGACAAAATGAACTGATGTGAACAGACTGGAGTACTGTTGAGTTATATCTTCGTATGTTTATATAATCGTAAATAAATACATTAAGAAACAACGTATTCACATAAGGGATCTTTAGGAATATTGGAATTTTGCCAAGTAGAGGGAAGATAAGTATGTGAAGGATGTAACTCTGAACAGGGCGTGTGTCTCTCGTGATATGATCTTACCTTGATAGGGTTTAATCATTCTCTTCTCAGGCTGACAATGTTATTATTTGGGATCAACTGAATGTTCTGTCTGACGTTCGAAGTATTAGTTGTTTCTCCACACCGGTTGGACGAGAGTCGGGCTTAATTTCTCTACGTCGGGAAAGACACTCATCCTCAGATAAAATTGTAAATGCTAGTACAGCTAATTCTATCTCAGATTCACAATTACTTTGCACTGAAGCGATTCCACCTGAAAAAGCTTTACTAGCTGTAAAGAGAGATTTTGTCTGACTTACATAAATACGTTGAACATGTCAAAACAGATAGCAAATTAAGAAGAAAGTTCATTTCATTCGCTGGAAAAAAATAGTTGCAACTTATTCTTGAACGTTTTTAAAATTACGTATATATTATGAGAACCAAAGGTTTAAAAGTATAAAAGCGACGTCACAAACGACATTAAGGAATTGACAATGTATGCTAATATTTCGTGAGTATTCTCAAATTTACAAAACGTTTCCGAGACACAAAAGTCTCGTGCATTATAGATTAGACTTGCTTGTGCCTGATCCATTCTCAAAATATGTGACCATTGTATGATTGTATCTTGATGTCTTTATAAACGGAAGAATAAAAATACAGCATCACCGATTAGGTGAGAGTAGTCCCTCCAGTGGATTTAGTTTTTTCATTTACTTATGTTTCCATTCTTTCGAGGTCATGGGCTGCCAATTGACATGTGCCAAGGTCACGGCATACCAACTAACACGTGCCAACGTCACGGCATACCAACTGACATGCCCTATTTGTTCCAAACTGTAAGCCCGGTGACTTTTTCTTCGGACAACAAGGTATTATCTTTGAACTATGAATGTAAACTTATGAATATTCATCAATCGATAATGTATTAACACAGTCAGTCTCCTCATGAGGAGGGGGGGGGGAAGGATACTATTGTCAGGGTAGGATTGTGGAAGTAACTAAAGAAGAGGTTGATGACTATGATGATGATGAAATATCGACAAACCTCATTCTGGCGAGTAATGCTTATGATGATGAAATATCAACAAACGTCATTCTGGGGAGAAATGAATGCTAAAGAAGTAATGTATTTTCAAAGAGGGGGATAATCCCGAGACGTCACTGTCTTTGTAATCCGCTGAGGCATATAAAATGCATTATGTACTATCTGTACTCGCTTATAAGTCGAATCCAACTGCAAACTGCCCAGACCCAGGTCTATAAAAGCCCCGGCAGATCTGGTACTGTGCAGTTTGTTAGGAATAATCAGTAGAACAAACAACGTAGACCCCGGCCTGCAGGCACATTATGATATGGCAGATCAGGATCTTTGCTTTTTGCAGTTTGAGTCGTCTTATACGCGAGTATAGAGGGCATTACGAATGGTATCGACTCTGATTCCTGTATTTTCTCTTGTTCGATAAGATCTTTGGATCCTTGATTAATGCTGATGTTTCATAATGATAAAACTCATTGACTCCATATTACCATATCTGTGTGAATTAATCCATAAATGCACATTACTACGGAATAATGTATTTGCCAAACAGTTTGGTGAATGATTAAAAATTAAACATGCTGATCGTGCAAACAAGGCCTGTCTACACTATTGTTATGAGCTATTACGTCATAAAGGTGATTTATTTTGATATATGGTTAGTCAAATAAGGTTCTTGGCAGTCGGCCTATGCTGAATTATGCAAACAAATCTTACGGAGGTATCAACTTTTACGAACACGAGGCCGCATCTATCGCTGTGTTGCTTGCACTATCATGCTCATTTTGACAGCTGTCATATACATCCTATATTTATCAGCAAGTTTCATCTGGACTTCATCGCTGAACAACATATCTAAAATATGGATCCATTTTAATCCTCCCTCTAAAGATGTGTCATAATAAAAATTTGTTTAAATGATTGGAAGTTGGCATCATTTATGAATTTTTAGGTATTTTAGCTTTTTTATCATAAAATTTTTAGTTCTTCCAGCAGGCTGTGCGCTGGCCCACGCCCGTTTGGTGCTAACCTAACGATAGTATCGGCCAGTTTTAATTTTTGGCAGTACGAAGTAAAATGTACGAAGACTCCAGCTAAAGCTTGAAATTTATTGCATCGTGTAAAGTGTCGATTACGCTTTACATTTTATTGTAGATTCCACCTGCTCCAATAGAAACGGAACTACAAGAATAAAAGGCTACATAATTTTATTAGCATGTAATTACATATTACCCTGATTTGTAAATATACTTTTCAGTTCTACGCTTTATGTAAGAGTTTTCTGTCTCTATTCTTGGTGAGTTTGAGAGCCTATGTTATTGCATTTATTCTGGTACAAAGCGGTTAGGGCTCTTTATCTTGGCATCAGTTGTTGCTAAATATTCGCTCGTTATGGTATTTTAACTAGCTCTAGTGAACATATTCTTGCAGTAATATAAAATATCTTTACATACTTATCTCATTATTTTGTCATTAATTTTATGCAAGTTTGACGTGCATTCAGTTTCCCTTTTCTTGGCAAAGAGCAACCAAGTTGGACGTGCATTCCTTTACCCTTCCTTGGCAAACTACATATAAGTTTGACGTGCATTCCTTTACCCTTCCTTGGCAAAGAACATATAAGTTTGACGTGCATTCCTTTACCCTTCCTTGGCAAACAACATACAAGTTTGACGTGCATTCCTTTACCTTTCCTTGGCAAACAACATATAAGTTTGACGTGCATTCCTTTACCCTTCCTTGGCAAACAACATAAGTTTGACGTGCATTCCTTTACCCTTCCTTGGCAAACAACATAAGTTTGACGTGCATTCCTTTACCCTTCCTTGGCAAAGAACATATAAGTTTGACGTGCATTCCTTTACCCTTCCTTGGCAAAGAGCAACCTAGATGGACGTGCATTCCTTTACCCTTCCTTGGCAAACAACATATAAGTTTGACGTGCAGTCCATTCCTTTTTTCGCAAAGAACATACAAGTTTGTCATGTAATCCATTTTCCTTTTCTTAGCAAAGATACTCAAGTTGGTCATGCAGTCCTTTCCCTTTTCTTGGCAAAGAACACATGAGTTTGACGTGCAGTCCATTCTTTTTTGTTTGCAAAGAACATATAAATTTAACATTTAATTATTTTTCCTTTTCTTGGAAAAGATAAACAAGCTGGTCATGCAGTCCTTTCTCTTTTCTTGGCAAAGAAAATGTAAGTTTGATATGCAGTCCTTTTTCCATTTTCTTGGCAAAGAACGAACAAGTGTGACGTGTAATCCCATTTCTCTTTTCTTGGCAGAGACAAACAAGTTGGTCATGCAGTCCTTTCCCTTTTCTTCGAAAGAAAATACAAGTGTTTAGTGCAATCCATTCCCTTTTATTTGCAAAGAACATACAAGTTTGACATGAAGTCCTTTTCCCTTTTCTTGGCAAAAGATATACAAGTCTGACAGATAATCCTTCTCCCTTTTCTTGGCAAAGGGCATATAGGTTCGATTACATTCTTTTTCCCTTTTCATGACAAAGATAAAAGTTTTACATGCTATTGCTTTCCCCATTATGTTTTTTTTAAAAAAAAAACCAAAACAAATATTTGGTGTTGGAATAAAGATTAAGATTATAATATAATATTCTATAAAACAAGCAACTGCTTTTAAATATAATAAGGAATTTTAAAAAGACAGATCAAAGAAAATGACTGTGTAATAACAGTTGTTACAGCCGATTTCTTCGATAAGATTCAATTCAAACTCGTTACTTTTCACCTATAACGTTAGCCGGCACCTTAATAGAAAACATACGAATCTTTTACATCCTAAATCGTATGACCATTGATTTTTGCTTAATGTTGACACATCCCATTTACTGTAAACCCGTTGGATTGATTAAGTACAGCATTCTAAACTACTGGACATAAAAATACCAAAACCCCGTGTATTGACAATTCAAATACATCTAATCATTGTCCTGTGGTTGTTATAGCAGCCAACTATCATCAAAGTTCAGAAGAAAGACCTTTGAAACTAAAATAATAGCTTTTATCATTAAGATATTTGCCTTTATGAAATAGATAACGTTTTAAAATATTGTACACTGTCTATAGTGAAATACCTCAAAGTATGAAGGTAAACATTAGAATCAGGTATTATACCATTAGAATCAGGTGTTATAACATTAGAATCAGATATTATAACATTAGAATCAGGTGTTATAACATTATAATCAGGTATTATAACATTAGAATCGGGTATTATAACATTAGAATCAGGTGTTGTCACATAAGAATCAGGTATTATAACATCAGAATCAGGTGTTATACCATTAGAATCAGGTGTTATACCATTAGAATCAGGTATTATACCATTAGAATCAGGTATTATAACATTAGAATCAGGTATTATACCATTAGAATCAGGTATTACACCATTAGAATCAGGTGTTATACCATTAGAATCAGGCATTGTAACATTAGAATCAAGTATTTTAACATTAGAACAATGTATTATACCATTAGAATCAGGTATTATAACATTAGAACCATGTTTTATAACATTAGAATCAGGTATTATAACATTAGAATCAGGTATTATAACATTAGAATCAGGTATTATACCATTAAAATCAGGTATTATACCCTTAGAATCAGGTGTTTTTACATTAGAATCAGGTGTTATACTGTAATAAATTTTGGAGATGCGCATTTGGTTATAGCGCCCCGTTTAAGGATTACTTAGATTTGTGTGATTACTTGTTTGATTATTGGAATTCGGTGCAATAGAAATATTCCTTAGCCCGAAATAATTAGCCAATTACTAGGAGCAAACGTCACGGAGAGAAAGTCTTAGTGAGTTTCCATGATGCAATGGTCAATTAGTAGTGAATTCAGACCCAAACCGCATGACTGTCCCTGAATAATATAGTCCCTATAAAAATCTAGTGGTGTACATTGGTGTTGTGACTTCGGAGGCAGTATTTACGGTAGAAAACAGGTAAATTACACAATGAAATAAATAAGAAGGGACTCGGCAGATACCGTTTATGTCGCCATGGTGGCAAATGTGATGCAGTTGTACTGGCGTAATGTGCCTTGAAACCATAGATTGACTGGCCTAAGGTGGCGTAGTTAAAATAGTTCCCTGTGTTACGGGATACTTGTAGAGTTTCTACGGCTTGAACTGCTGACGGTACGAAATGTTGATGAAGAGAAACTATGCATATGTGCGGTTGTTAGATATTTGGCAAGTTTCGAGATCTGTGGTTTTGCATTGATTAGAGTAAAATTCATGTATAGAATGGATACGTCGGGCTTTCTAATTTACAGCTGAAGTTGTATAGAAGTCTTTGGAAATTTGGGGTAAACTTATGACTTCTAGCGGGAATTGCACCAGGGTTTTGACACTGCTCGGTCAAGCATAGACCCCTGGCTTGTAACAATACCATTAGAATCAGGTATTATACCATTATAATCAGGTTTTATATCATTAGAATCAGGTGTTATACCAGTTCAATCAGGTATTATACCATTAGAATCAGGTGTTATAACATTAGAATCATGTATTATACCATTAGAATCAGGTGTTATAACATTAGAATCAGGTATTATAACATTAGAATCAGGTGTTATAACATTAGAATCAAGTGTTATACCATTAGAATCAGGTGTTATACCATTAGAATCAGGTATTATACCATTATAATCAGGTATTATTACATTAGAATCAAGTGGTATACCATTAGAATAAGTTACTATATCAGAGTTTATCCGCAGTAAATTAAACATATGTCTTGCAGTCAAAGATGCGTGTTGACATTGACCTTCTATTAATTCAGATTTACGTTACGATTACGGGATGGAACTTGTCGTATGTCCCTTTTGAATGCATAACGACCCGACTAATACGAATAATTTTCACAAAATAAAATAAACAGGAAATCTAAACTTCAGAGAATCAAAGAAACACAAAGTATGCTGATCCTTTCTCCCACCGACCAACGTCACTGTCTTACGGAAAATGTTTGGTAAGTCAGACATAGAGATCATACAATTCTTGAAATTTTGTTTCAGCAAAGTTAAAATAACATTACTTTTAATAGGTCGTTTCTGATTGGCTTTTAGTGGAAACCTAATATAGGGTTCATATTAAATCTGTCCCTCATTTTGGTGGCCTAGTGGTTAGAGCGTCCGCTTCGGATGCGGGAGGTCGCGGGTTCTAACCCAGGCAGAGTCATAACAAAGACTTATAAAAAATGGTACTAACAGCTCTCTTACTAGGCGCTCAGCATTAAGAGGTTAGTGTTAGAACTGTCAGGATAATTAAATTCACGTTGCCTCTAAGACCAGTTTAAGGCACTATTCCATGTCAGATTAAATTCATGTAGCCTCTATGACCAGGTTATGGTAGCATTCCTCTCAACTTAAATTCATGTAGTCTCTAGGACCAGGTTGTGGTACTATTTTTCGTTAGATCAAATTCATATAGTCTCTAGAACCAGGTTATGGTACTATTTTTCGTCAGATTAAATTAATGTAGTCTCTAGGACCAGGTTATGGTACTATTTTTCGTCAGATTAGATTCATGTAGTCTCTAGGACCAGGTTAAGGAACCAATCCTTGTCATATTAAATTCGTTTCTAAAGCGATATTAATTTTCCTTGCCAATACTTTTCTGAAGCCATACGACAGCGGTTTTTCAACTCAAATGATCATTGTAAGCAAACCAAAGATCTGCTTTAAGGCTCGCTTGAATGGTTGTTAGACACGTGACAAGTTTGCGTCTACAATTTCACCTATTAAGACATGTCAAATAGACTAAGAACATCTATATTCCATATACGGTATAAATCAGGGCATATGACGGATGTATACCATCTAATGATACTACCGCAGTCTTTAAACTGCATTAGTATATTTCACTTTCATACATTAACGTTTAGCAACTTTGTAAAAAATCCATGTAATAAATGTAATGTTGTGGTGCTTTTTATGCCTTTTTCCTTGCATGTTTTTCTTGAGAATGATTTTCCTCAGGAGTAAATTCTAACGAGATATTTTATAAGGGAAATCATTATACTTACACCAATCATGAATTTAACCACTTATGATTTGGACACCACTTGTAGCGCTATCATCTGGTCATTCTTTACTAGCCGTAAACTACAACTTCTCTACTGCTAACAAGACATAAACATTGCAAACTCATCACGTTGAAAAAAGGCTGCATTATGTAGGTACCAGAATCTTCTAATTTCACGATCTCACATCCTATTTCAATAAATCTGTGACTGTATCGGGCTGAAAATACTATTCCTACTGAAAGAAGAAAGTCAACTTCATACTTAAGAATAAACTCTGTATTACGATAACCTTCTGGCTCACTTATTATCGCATTCAGTCTTATCTTCTGCATTTGATTGTGCACGTATATATTGCGCATTCGTATTGTTTTACATTAAATGTTTAATTAAAATGCACCATACTTTATAATTTTACATGTTATTTACATGTATATAGGATTCGAGTATGTATGTATGTATGTATGTATGTATGTATGTATGTATGTATGTATGTATGTATGTATTGAAATCTAAGATTAGCTTTTAATACTAAACCGGTTATCCTCTTGTGACTTAAGTGGTTACAGCGTCCGCCTCGGATGCGAGAGGTCTATGGTTCGAACCCCGGCAGAGTCATACCAAAGACTTATAAAAACGGTACTCAGCATTAAGAGGTTAATGTTAGGACTGGTTGGCTTGGTGTCAGAATAATATGACTGGGTGGGACATGATGCTACATGTCTGCGGCATGATGCCCCAGTGCTAGACATCACTATAAACTGCCACACTGCATGTATCGTAGCGACACACACAGACACATAGACACACACTATTATCCTCTCAAAATAGACATTACCAACATACTCTTGCTATGAGAAGTGCATATGTAGCACCTATTTCCTTAATCACACACATAATAGAAGGAGATTCTTTATAAAATGTACTGGAAGCATGATTACAATTGAAGTAGAATATTATAAAACGTACTGGAAGCACAATTACAATAGAATTAGAATCTTTATAAAATGTACTGAAAAGACGATTACAATAAAAGTAGAAACTTTATAAAACGTACTGGAAGCATGATTACAATTGAATTATAATTATTGCAGTACAAGATGCCATTACGTTATAACTGGATTCCTCTCGTGTTTCTGAAGGGTCTACAAAAAACATGATTGAATATGTATCCTGTTAAGAATAAAAAAGTTAGGCGAATTGGATTTTCTTGTGGAAATATATTGAGCCTCTATTTGCTGCTTTTCCACATTCACACGTAATTATTTACCGAGTTCTTCTTCTAATACTTTCATTTTGTCGACTGTAATACCATTTTAATCTCGCTCATTTTACATACTTTTGAACATATAAAGTATTGTGTATATTAGTCCATTTATTCTTCCAGATTTTCTAGGTTGCATATTCAACATTTTGCCACGGATTGTATCATTTATGTATGCATTTTAAAATTTCAATTGTTACTTTATGCCAAATGAAAGTTCTCAGAAACTGAATCTTGAAAACGTGAATATTGCCAAAGGAATACTGAAGTGTACTTCTTACTTGAGTTTCCAAAGGTCTTCCCAAATCAACTGAATTTTTTTAATATCTTTTCGAAATGTCTTCATAACAGAAAGTTTTTAAGATGTATTAAAACCTGTACATTTAAATAACGTCCTGATTGCCATACCGTCTCTCTATACTATTTGAAAAATGTATCAGTGCAGTAGTATGTGATATGTATTTGTGCTGTTCAGTTCCTTTTATTTTGTTAAAATCTTGTAAATACGCTTGTAGTCTTTAACAACGTATCTGCTATTAAGCTTCTTGGAGAAGAATAAGTTGGAATGTTTTGGGAGGGGGTGGGGCCGCTGGTGTGGGGCTGGAGTCATTGTATAACGTGTATTACTAGAGAGAAATCATCATCCCGCTTTTTGTTTGTTTCATTGCTTTACATCAATTTGCAAATGTGCCAAAGATGTTGCGATAGATTAATTACATGGTCCAGTCTGGCATTCATCAAAATTTGGAATAGAGTGACACGTTCTGGAATGGTTAGTTGGGCCATGATTATCACTTACTGTGGATATAAAATCTGGAATTGAGTGACAAGTTTTGGAACGGTTAGTTGTGTCAATATCACTCACTACTGATATGAAAAAAACGGACTCAGAATGGATTACAGGGCATGCACAAGAATATTATTGATTAATAAAAATGTGTTTTGCGGGCAATTTACCGGAAGCCAATTTCCTTCCGTCTTTATTGTTATATTTATTTCTCTTATATGGTATAATCTCCAGATTATCGTATTGGACGACTATT
>JAECUM010086755.1:0-14744 GCA_016617855.1 Megalonaias nervosa | reverse complement strand
GACTACTGCTATTATGAAGTTATTTAATGTCTCCATAAAGTCAATGGTAGTACAATATAGACCTGTATATATGATCTTTAGACAAATTTCTTTAGCACTTAACAAATGGGGATGCAATAACTTTCAAATGAATATTATCTACAATATCCACATGGGTGAAGGGAGTGAAACAGCGATACTCATATAAGGTGACAGGTGGTAGTTTCACGGAGTTGCCTATATAAGCTCAAGTAGTTTGTCGAACATCTAGGATCAACAACTGCAAAACGAACTCTGTTGTCATACACCTGTGGGAACAATGAGCAGATTTTGTTCACTTTTCTTGATGTTGACGTCCATCATGACATTACAGACGGAAGTCTATGGAGGGTGCTTTTTTGAACCTCTGACCTTTATCAACCTAGGCAAGTAAATCTTCGTCGTGCTTTTGTTCATTCATATACACTTATTTATGACGGCTTCATTAGCTGATTTATTCATTCGCATATAAGAATGTTTTCGACATCACATTAACATTCTTTTCCTCAAGTTTTGTACGGTCTTATGCAAAGGAGTGTTATACTATTCACATCTTTGTCAGTTTTGCCTGTACACTTATTTAGGCAGGAACTTAATTAGACACGATATATCCGGCCCTTCATTTCGGCAGGTTAAGTTAGTTTCTATAAAGCTGAATATCGAACGCGAAAGTAAAGTTCTTAAGATTCATACGATTTGAACGCTCGTCATGTCGCTTGCGTTTTCTTTGCATCTTATCACCAACAGGTTATATTAACAAACGTTTTATCCTTCCATTGCTTGGTCACACGTCCATGTTCGTAGACCGCCTATAGTTAACATAATACTTCCACAAAATTGTAATTTTCTACACCAAGAGTCTTCCTTGTATTGCCAGCTAATGTGTGAAGGCATTGTTCTTCACCATCTGTCAGTGAACACGTTCTTCAAAGAGCTCTTGCGATTGATACATTTATGAAAATTTCCCATTCCGCGACGACACTGATAGACATAAGTAATTTACGATCTGAACAATACCTCATATCTGTTGTCAAACCTGAATATCAATGGTAAGATTGCTAACATCAAAATTATTTCACATTGTTAATTCCCGTATTAAAATGTTAATTTGTCTTGCACATTTTATTAATGTCCCTTAGCTACACATTTTGCACGATAACAACAGGAGATTGTTTTCTTGCTAAAACAATGTTGTGTACATATGAGTAAGAAAGAAATAAAAAAGTATCAAAGATATGTACTTGAATCAACATCGTAGGCACAATATGAGGTACTTATGTTATGTTGACCATCCGAAGAGATCAAAAAGACAGCGTGATATTGAGTAGATTTGGATTCAGGTGTGGGGTCGGGTGAGTGCATTAGGACTCCATTTCCAGCAGTTGATCTTTCATTTTGTTTCTTGTCATCACGTTAAGTTTGGTTAAAGTTTGCAGCTATACTTTATATCAATTTACATTGTACCATTGATCTAGTGTGCCTCTCCGGCTATAATTAGACTGGATCCATGACTGATTGTAGTTGACGTACGAAAATAAATCTTATCGATTTAAATCATTTTAGAGTGTAGGCTGACGAAAATCGTAAACTATGGTAGAAAAGTTATGACTTTGAGGGTTGGGTATAAGAATCAATCCCGGAAATATGGAGACAATCATTTTAGAAATTCTATCACCGCCCTCCTCCGAAAACGATCTAAAAGTTAGTGTTGTTATGAGACCCCTGAATACGCCATGAAATTGTTCCTTTTCACTCAATCCTTGAACCTCGTGTACATTTTTGTTATCATAAATTTACCCTACTTCTGCATTCACAAACACTGGTTTGAAATAAGATATCTATAATTTAAAGTTATATTATATCAGTCAAAAGATATGCAAGGAAAAACTCCAAGTCTTGTAATAACATGATCGTGGCAGAAAATAGATTTTTCGTTAAGATTATACTGATTTTCTCTGATTCTTATTACATGCAGTAGCTTGCACAATTTTTAAGTACATTCTCCTTCAGTTTCGTCGAAGAACAGCGGTTACTCGAAAGTATGGATCATTATTTCATTAATTGTACTACACCTAAAAATAACCGATTGAGTACTTAAAAAATGCATTTCCTGACTGGTTTGCTTCACTCTGCAATGAATTCATAATGTCATGCAATTATAGATATTCTTTTTACGACAGTGATTAGATCTATAAAGGGCGCTATCCTTCAATGTGGTGCAATTGAAATACAATTATTTGAAGTTTAACCAAATATATTTGAAATAATGTATTTCAAAATCGTGATAACCTCCACATCCATGTTTGACTTGATCAACTACATTTAATTATATTAATATTTGTTGGACATTACGACTTTGTTTTAAACTAGGTCAGACAACGTTTGCTACACATAAGGAAAATGTTATTTTAGCTTCTTATCATATATAGAACAAATGCCACTTTGTTATAACACATTAAGAAAAGGTAGGAAAGCTATTTACAAAAGCGATGTGTAGTTAAAGGTGAAGCTAGATATTATTCCAGCTCTGTATTGATACTTACATTCCACAGTTTCATAAAATTCAATGTTTCCTAAAACACAGGACTACATTGTTTGAACATTCAATGACAAACACAATAGTCTTATGACGAACTTCAGCATTAATTTAGCATTATTTGACATGCAAGACGATCAAGAGGTATTACAACATAAGGCAAACCATTTCAAATAAACCGGAAGATTTTACATTAATTGAACGAGAACAATGAAGCTCAGTGCAAGTCTTTATAGAAACTCTCTTTGTCATTTCAAATCTTGCACGGCAGAAACAAATATATTGAAAATTACTTTCTCGCAGTATCATGGCCCTGTTTATTTAAAGGATTCGATGTATTTTTAAATTTTCTTTCAAGGATCAATTAAAGTGCTTCCAATGTAGATATACATTTAAAGTTTTTATGTGTAGCAATTTAGATTTTCCGATGTAAATTTTAATGTATCGTTTGACGCTGGATATTAAACAGCGTTGGTACAAAAGTTATTCATTCAATTTTCATAATCAAAGCACATATATTACTCAGAAAAATTGATTAAAATCTCATAATTTTCCAATTCTTTATTGCATCTAGTTTCACTCGTTGGTTCACTCTGCAATGAATTTATAATTTCATGCTACATATAACTATGTTGTTATTTGCGGCAGTGATTAGAGCCGTAAAAGGATTGCTATGCAAATATGTGGTACAAGACAAGTAACATGATTTCCCTCAACACCTTTCAATGTACCTAATGAATGAATTTAAAATCAAATAGTATCATTCTAGCGACGAAAATCTTACCACTGTGCATTAGTGTATTTCACCTTGATTTGAACCAATGAATACTACATTCGCTTACTTAAACATTTCTCAGACATCGTGACTTTACTTTTCCAATAGGTCAGTTAAAACTTTGGCACAAATAAGGAAATCTAATCTTAGCTTCTAAGCACAAATATAGCAAAACCCATTTCAACTTTTCGAATATATCTAGAAGCTCCATATCTCACACATGACAAGCCTAAAATGTTAAACGTTAAACCTTATGATCACAAATGCAACACTCCTACATTGTACTTTAAACAATGCATTAGCATCAATTCAATATCCCCCATATCACCAGTCATAATAAGATAATACAATATATTTGAAATAAAAAATAAACCTTCAAATACCTAATGAATGAATGATAACAACGACAGTTAATGCAAGTACTTTCATTTTAAATTTCACACGGTACATTATTTTCTAATACTTTACACAACCAGGTTAGTTCCAAGTATACTGCTAAGATGCTGCAGTAAGTGTACGGTATCTTGTTCACTTGGTGTGAGACGTATATGGTATGATGATCAATTATGCAAGAAGTAGAAGCAGATAGTACAGGATGTATTATCATACTTTGACGAACGAATATACAATATCGTTTTGTGTTCTAGGGAAATCTGCCGCGTACCTTGAATCTTATAGTCTAGGAAGACTAATAGTGTATCGTATACTCCAGGAAGACTAACTGTGTATCGCATACTCCTGCAAGACTAACCGTGTATCGTATACTGCAGAAAGACTAATTATAACACAATGAAATTTTCAGAACCATAAAAAGTAGAAGGCACTTTTGTAGCGTGAGGCTAAAAGATATGAATTTTCAAATGAAATACCATCGTTTCTTTTCTTATGCATTCCTTTCAGAGACATATTACAGCGACAAAGTGTTTCAGGAATAAGGGACTACATATCAATTGACAAATTTCAATAATCAATTCGAAAGTAACAATTGTGTTATATCTGCTTGGTAAACATTTGTGTATATATAAAGCAAAGCGCTTCTGATACAAATAATAACCGTTAATACAACTGAGACTTTTAATGACATCAGTTACAAGTCTATCATTAAAAAGAACCTGCATATTCTCATATGAAATGAAACTGGGCTTTGGCATGTGAAAAAACAATTTACAAAATGGCTTTTATTAATTCGCGTTGGTTGTACTGTCCATAAAGATAACGGCAGTACAACATGGTGTTGCATTTATGACCTTCAGAGAAACTCTTGCAGCACTTAACAAAAAGGATGCTGTATAAATATTTAACTGAATAGTATGTACAGAATCCGCATTGGTGAAGGAAATGAAGCAGCGATGCTTATATTATAAGGTGACAGGTGATAATTTCGCGGAGTTGCCTATATAAGCTCAAGTAGTTTGACAAACATCTGAGATCTACAACTGCGAACTAAATTATATTTTCGCTCAGTTGCGGATACCATTAACAGATTTTGTGCATCTTTGCTGATGGTTACGTCCATTATGACCTACTGAAGTTGATCAATGGATCGTGCTGTTTTGAACCTCTAAATATTACTTGTACTTTTGTTGATTCATCCACACTTATCTATCACTGATTTTTTCGATGATATATTCATTCACGTGCAATAATGCTTGTGCCATCACAGTCATATTTATTCAAGTTTTCTTATGCAATGAATTTTGAACTATTTACGTTGTAGACTATCTTATGTAATGAATTTTGCACTATTCACGTCTTTGTGAGCTAGGTCTGTACACGCGAAATTAACGTTCTTAAGACTTATATCATTGCAAGCTCACCTAGGTAGAAAGATGTGAGAGCATTTTTCGGTTAAAATTTTAGCCAACTGTGGTGCATGCTGTGTATCAATATGCTTGCACGGTAAATGGCACGTCCCGTTAGTACTTCATAGACGTATTATTTGTGATATCATACTTTACGGGGCTTATCTATATACATAATTCTGCTTGCCCATGAAACACAAGTTTCAGTGATTCCTCTATGAAAAGTAACCTTGATATGTTGGCTCTGAAGGTGAGGGGGTAGGGGTGGCAATTTATTTATTTATTATGTCTGTGTGTGGGAAATAACAAGGTCAATATTCCACTACGTTCCAGGCCACATCACTAATTATCATGATAATTTAATTTCGACAGTAAAAGTTTGTGTAATGGTATACGATAAACACTTCATGTAATGTAAAGATACTCTGCAAAAAGGGGTAGACGGTTATTGCCTTTAGAGGACAGCTGGACGAAATTCAAAGTCAAGGTCACGCAATATTTTCTTGTGCATAATGGTTTCTAAATGCTGTTGAAGGGTGAAGTATTAAAGGTGCATTTTTGTCGGTCGTAAAAAGTCTTTAGATTGCTTTTCAGGTATGTGTCTATTCGTCAGCGAAAGAGGATGTTTTCAATGTTAAAGGTGATATTTCAATTCCATCATTTCTCATTCGCACTATTGCAGACTGAAGATGAATTCTGAGGTAAAATTGACGGAAAAGCGAGTAAGAATAACTTTGTAATTTAAAGTCAGTATATTTGAGCAGTGTTCCAACACATAGTCAATATGGTTGAGTAGTACGAAAGTGTTATGGTGTTTACAAGTATGCATGTATTTCAATAACATTTGAACCTCCTAATTTGGAGCAAGATATGAAATATGTGGCCAGCTTGCAACGGAGATATGGTAACATTGGGTCGGAGTTAGGGAAGTTGATCGCTATATGCTCATGCGCAAAATTTAAATCACACTATTTCTCTATGTCACTTATTTCATGATGACAACTTTTAATTAATTATCTCTGATTTAATAGAAAATTCTTTGGTAATGAAAGCTTTCGTGTGATATATTTACAGATTTGGAATCAATGCCCGTGACATTGATGTTCCAAGCGGATATAAAGTGGTACAATACGGCTGTGACTACAAGATAGAGAAAGACGAAGGCCATGAAATTGCAAAATAAACTGAGCGCACTAGAAGCAACATTGAAACGTGCATGCGCGCTGAAGCGAAAGTATTGAGAGGACTAATTTATTAATAAAGTCTAAACATAGCTTACTTTTATTGATTTTAGGTTTTTACCTTCCTTCCTTTGTTCATTCATTCCATGGTTGACTTGTTGGTTGAGTATTTGGATTACAATGTTTAGTTTTCATTTATGAACAAAACAATAGACTTTTAGTTCTGTTCCCCAGGGGCA
The DNA here is from genome assembly GCA_016617855.1 of Megalonaias nervosa. Classification (NCBI taxonomy): domain Eukaryota; kingdom Metazoa; phylum Mollusca; class Bivalvia; order Unionida; family Unionidae; genus Megalonaias; species Megalonaias nervosa. Next base: position 8,193 of record JAECUM010086755.1, on the reverse strand, counting down.
TAAACGTGATATCTGAATTGCTGTCCTTTTAGGTGCCAACGCGAATAAACCTGGTATGTAACAAAGCTACCCTACTTCTGCATTGAAGACTACCTCGCTAATATTTGATAAATATTGATTGAAAATCTCATTTTGTGACGCTTATTAGATAATGGTACAATCTGCAAGCTCGCATTTTTCGAGAGATATTGGATGTCCTGACCATCCTATTCCTCCAGTGGTTTTGCTCGTGGGTCACTTACCGTGGTCTCGCCCTCCCTGCTGCTGCAATTAAATAACTGTTAATATCAATAATGATTGGTGAAGCACACACAACAAGATTAGCTCAAGAACGACTGGAGGCAATTAGAAGATATCTTCCTTTTCGCGATGCTGTCAAACAGCAATTACAAGCGCGTCAAGAATTTAAGGAAGGATTTACAGAAAGTGCGGAACAATTATTTAAACCTATCTCAAGGACTACTGAACGTCTACTTCCCACGTTAAAACAAACCGCGGCAGCAACTGAAAACATAGCAGAGCGAACTAAGAAAACAAAAGATCTTACCAGAATTCCGGATGAAATAGCTGCTGCTCAACCATAGTTACAAGAGACACTTGATGGTATTGACAAAACTCATGTCAATATAGATGATGTAAAAGATCGTATATCAGAACTAGAAACAAGACTAGACCCAGAACTAGAACCAGAACAAGTAAGAGTTAAAACTATATTATCATGATAAATTTACCTAAGATGCTATTAACTATATTAGAAGAATTAACGTTACAGAATTACCTATGTTTTGCCGTGAATAATTTTAGTCAAAGAGAAAGAGATTTAAAACCTAATTACCCTAGTGATGTTGTAGATAGTGAAACCTGGTACAAATGGATATTTCGTATACGCTACAATGTTAATCGATCCCTAAGTGATGATATGATATTTATTTAATTTGATCGCGGAATAAGTGAATATATTACACGGTTACAACAATTAGGACAACAAGTAGAAAAACAATTGCAACAACCACAATCACTACAACAACTACAATCACCACAATTAACAAGAATAATAGATAAATTGAATCCTGAAGTTATTCACTATATCAAAAGTCCAGGACGAGCGACAAATATCGCAGCACATGAATACGATAAAAGAGAAAACTATTTAAAATCTGAACACGTTGGAATGAGACGTGACTCTTGGGTTTCAAATATATATCGTGTCGCTAATTGATATTGAGCGTATCATACTGATGATCAATATTTTATTAAGGCGACAACAAGAACCACAATCACAAAAAATAATCAGCCCAATAACGGGTGAGGAAGAAGAAGTATGGCTAGACGCCCCCGGCGCAACTGGAAGTGGTATTACTTCTCGAGGATGTGGTCGTATTGCTTGTACCGATAATATTCTTGCTGACATTGAACGACTAGAAGTCCTCGTAGGAGGAAAACGAGCCCGTAATAATTCACGTGAAATCATTAATGAGATAACATCGATTTGTCAGAGATTATTTACAGGCGGTATCATGGACATTAATGTTTACCTGGCTCTCATCGATGAAATCCTCGACGATTATTACAGCAGTGATTAATTAGATATAATGAATAAAAATAAGATGATCATACACAATACTCAACGTGCCCCAGTTATGATCAGGGTGATACATTCGCGATTACCAACCTATAAAGCGGTTTACGGGGATGGACTCGGTGATATTCTTCAAGGTCTATTTAGAAGGATAGCCACAAAGGCGATACCGATTGCAAAGCAACTGGGAATGAAGGCTATTAACATATTTCGTGATAAAGATATTAACGCTGTTGGTGATGTTACCAGTAAATTATTCTCAGCATTCAACGATAGATTAGCACGATTAATACGACGAAAACCTCAGCCAATAAAAGTACCTAGCACAGAAGTTATGCCTGCGAGTGTTAGTAAAGTAATAAATCAAGTTGCGAATAAAAAACTAGCAGAGTTAGCTGCTAATGCTAATGGTGATGAGAAAGAAAAAAATATAACTGCTAATCTGATATCAGGAAGTGGTCTTCGTATTTTTATTAAATATAAATAAAAATGTTCAAACGTATATCTGATGCAGCATTCGACATAAATACACCAGTATTTAAAGATGAATCTGTGCGTGATTATCAATATTACTCTTATGACGCACGTGAACCAAATCAGCGGGGAGATCTGAGCTGCAAGTTCAGGATCCAAGTAGATATTTTTTACCCGCCGAGGCATTTATTGAAGTAGAAGGTGAGATCTTAAAAACAGATAATACTGAATATGGAGATAATATCAGTGTTGGTTTTGTTAATAATGGCATTATGGCGTTATTTGACAGTGCTACATATTTGATTGACTGAGCGAATATTGAATCGATTCAAAAAGACGTTGATGTTGCCACAACAATACTTGGTCTTGCAAGATACAGCGACGATCATTCAAGATTAGCTGGTCCATCAATGATGTTTCAAAAGGATATTTCAGATTCTCCTGAATATAAACAAATTCAAGTAGGGCGCCCAAGAAACCTTGCTGGAAACGCCGACACGGATGTGGAAAATATGATTAATGAAAATCCAAATTTCAACTTAGCATTTTTAGTACATCGGAAAATGTTGCAAAGTGATCGTAGGAGATTTTCATGTGCAATTTCACTGTCACATATTTTTGGATTCTGCAGGAATGTCAGAAAAGTTATATTTGGCGCTAAACATACAGTTGCTCCCGTACGAAAAGCCACAGATGATGATGCAATCTGGCGACCTGCTGGTAATGCAGGTAAAGTGAAGTTTCTTTGAGGAAAAATGGACATCAAGAACCATCTAAAGAAATATTACTAAACTTTGAAAATAATAATGTTGCACGTGTGTATCATCGTTTAATGACATTCATGGGACACGATCAAAATGTTCATACTGGTTTACAAATATCTCAGTTTGATTTCAAACATCTGTATCCGATTTATTATTTCTCACTGGAACACTGGGATTTATTCAGACAATCTGTCGTTGATATACATTTTCGAGCACGTGTGACGCGAGGAGCTATTGCAAATTGCAGAGCAATCGCTGTTATACTTAGCGACAAAACAATGCTACTCGAAGGTATCGGTGGTCGAATGAAAATCGTTGACGCCCCAGTAGAAAACATGTAATTAGGTCTCTTCATTTTATCAGGAATTTAAAATCCTGATTTAAATCAGGATCATAATTATAATGTCATATCATCATTTTAACGTCAGTCTGACTTCTGGTCAGATTAAAAAACTACAATCGGCATCAAAAATTAACTGGAGTAAAAATTTCACTAAAGCATAAACAGATCGCAGGTGGTCCGAATAAACTATCACTGTCTGAACGTCAACTTAAACATGTCAATGAAGCCAACAAATCAAAGACCGGCGTACGACTTAATCTTTCTGTGAGTGCCGTTAGCGACATAGTTAAGACTGGCGGTATATTTCCACTTCTCGCAGCTCTTCCAGGAATAATAGACTCTGCAGCCCCAGTTGTTACAAAAGCAGCTGCGTTATGTACAGTTGGAACAGCTGCTGGAATGGCACTAAAAAAGCAGTAGGAAAGGGAATCCAAAAAGAAAAGGACGGGGGTTGAAAGTGCCAGGGACAACACAACACGGACCGGGTTTAAAAATACCAGGAACACTTTGTTGATTTTTCCTATGTCGAATTTTGATTTACTTGATGCTGCTGCGCGATTAAACATCAGAAACATCGTTCGTTTTCAAGGAGTGCAAGAAGGTATGATAGCTGTATATGACTGACATGTTAAATTTGCTCCTGGTGATCATTTATTATTACTCCGAGATAATATAAATAAACGATTAATGAAAACCGGAAATAAAACGACTGATCACCTCAACATAAACAACATTAAAATTACCAACATTATAGAACCTATTAGAAATTTGGATGCTATAACAAAAAATACGTCGACGATAATAATATCACAATGACCACTTTCTTTGTCGACGATCAATGATGGAATCGCCACATTTGGAACTGAATTTTCTAATCACGTACAGTTGTTTTTGAATTATCGTAGAAACATAAACAGAACCATTAATGATTTTTTGGGGAAATCCAGCGGTTGTCGACGTAAAACGTTCTGATATTAATACTAGACTCAACAATATCATCGGTGGAATTCCTGATATCGTTCAAAAAACTAATCTCGTTAAAATTCCTCACAAACAGATCAACAATATCGTATACACAGTAGCATCGGGATCATCAACATGGTCTCAGCAAAATAACGCTATTAAACATACCGCAAAGGTCACTGGAGTGTACAGACTGTCCGTTTTCAGCTCTGCAGTATTCATGATATTTACCATGTATACATGACGTCATTCAACCGATAATTTTTCTGGAACTGTGCCTGTGGTATTAAATAAGGATGCCGAAGAAATATTTATACCGGAACCATCCGATAAAAAATTAACAGCAGCGTCATACTGGTGGTGTCTGGAATTCGTCGCTGAAACACCTCAGTTGATTACTTAATATTTAATATAATGGAAATTCATGAACAACGACAACAGATAGTATGGGATATGTACATGCGAATGAAAATCACCATCGATGAGCTTACAACGCAAATAAAAATATCGTACACGAGCGGCTATACTTGACGTGATTGTTTATTCTATGTCAGCTTTTGTAACGGGTGCTGGTGTGATAGTATCAGCTGCAACAATGACAGCACCGGCAGCTATAACAATCGTCGTTTCCACGTCAACGACAATTGCTGGCATATAGAATATATTTGCAAAAAAGATAGAAACTTGCGTGAATTCAAAATTACACAGTTGCATATCAAAACTTCATGCGGCAACAGCAGTGATATCTCTGATATCATTTAAGATCAATAACGTAATAATTTCCGATGAAGATTATGAAAAAATAATTTCTGCTTACAATAAAGTATTTGACGAATCTGCGGATCAAGCAATTACACTTAACAATTAATACATAATGTCAAACGAATTACTGCAACAGATCGTCGTTATTACAATGCCACTAAAAACCACAATAATACCAGTGAGTACAATACAACCAGAATTTAGCGTGAATTTTCCAACTGCAATTTCAGCACTAGCACAATTGCGAGTTTATTACAGCTGGACGAATATCAGATCAAAATCATTTGGTGGATTACCCGCAAACAACTCGCTGGTATTTGGAAATAACAATCGCGACGATGGAGCCCCAGATTGGCAAGGAGTCAATATCCCCACGGGCAGTTATCAAATCGAACAGATCAACGATGAATTCCAGAGCAGGATTAAATCTATAACAGGCAAAGAATCCAAGATAGCCACTACTGTTCATGAACCAACATTATCTGCTTCGATTGAAATATATTCTCCTGAGTATGTCGTAGATATATGTCAGTCATCGATTATAACTGTATTAGGTTGGCCTGATGTTGCGCCGGTTTATCGAAGTCCACTAGAACTAACCAAAAATAAATTTCGTTCAGTAAAGCAATATTTACAAGAATTTCGAGATATCGAAAACATGAACCATGGATATATTTTAACGCAAATAATAAAATTGCTATAGGAAATAAAATATTTCCAGATATATCAGATCATTTGCGTTATTCCCCTGGACCAGTTCTAAAAAGGAAATTAAATATAGATTTTATTAAATTATTCAGAAATATAATTATGTCTGAATATGTCTTAACACGAGCTAATATACAAATATGTTTACGAGTATAACACAATATTACGATAAAGATATAAAACAACAATAATTGAAAATATTAATCATCTAACGCATCTTCTCTTGGATCTGAAATACGTCAATGAAGTTATATTTGCAAATATAAAAATCTACCATGAATTGGAACTGTTATTTGAAAAACATTATAGAAAATCATTTAGTGAACAGAGTGATAACGTCCTTTAACGTGAACTTGAATTCGATACAGGAAAATCGGTCGGCTAAATGATTAATGATTATTTTCCAAGGGTTCTCGAATCATGGAAAAGATTAAATCCGCCGCCAGGTATACTCAGACACAACAACGATTCCGACGGTGGAGGTCGTCATATCTCACCTGGTATTGTTAATATCACATCAACGATCGCTGTCAACGTAGTATATGACGTCATTGATAACAGTTATCAAGTAGATCTTGAACAATCTAACCAAGCTCAACAAGGATACATCTTATATTCGCTAACCCCTCAAGTCCCACCAAGATATTTGATTGTATCAGAACCAATTAACGTTGTTTATCTGCGATATCACAATCTCCCATTATCAAGAATAAATTCTAAACTTACTGATCAAGATGGACATTTACTTCATACTCGTGGTAAAATAATATCTGTAAATTTATTTATTCGTGGTTAATTAACTATATAATTCAATTAAAGACATGATTAACAATATAATGCAGACAAAAATAATATTCGTCGATGGTGAAAATGTTCGTATCGCTGATTGTCCTTCTCCAGGAGCTAAAATTACTATCACACAAGGTGGACTTATGGCATTTATAACTGATAATCACCGCAAAGGATTCTTACAGAAATTAAGTTCTATCATCGTTTCTTTACGTGATGAGCGTGCACGGCGACGATTACAGCAAAAGTTTCATCAACGTAATAAAAAATAAATTATCGGTAAAGATACAAGTAAACATAGTCACCGATAAACATACAAGTAATGTTACGAGTAAAGTTGATCGTGAGATAAACATACAAGTAAAGGCAGTTAACTCGTCAGAATACCGTTATGATGGTTGTATCTATGTTTATCTCGCGATCAACTTTACTCGTAACTTTACTTGTATGTTTATTGGTGACTATCTTGACTTGTATGCTTATCGGTGACTATCTTTACCTGAGAAAAAAATTGACTTGTATCTTTACCGATAACTTTACTGACGATTATTTTTACTGATAATTTTTTTTTTGTTCACAATATTATATGCCCAGCAAATCCACGTATTCATATCTGGCCGATGAGAAGTCAATAATAGAATTACGAGGTGTTAAATCACCACAGGAAATAGCGCGCGAATATAAAATTGGATTAACTCGTCTGTATAAAATTTGGGTTGATAGCAGTAGTAACATGAAATTTCCAGCTGGAAAAGGGGGAATAATAAAACCAGCAAACAGTGGTTCTATTAAAGCTGAAGATCTCAAGCTTGCTGATGAAGAAAATAAAACTTTTATTAAAGAAATTACGCAAATGGAAAATATCTTAATGACAACCCCCAAAAATATAATGAAACTTATGATAGATCAGTAACCGCTAAAGCTCAGTTAGATGTACTCGTGGACAAGCATAATAAAATAATTAAAGGTCGCGACGAATATAAGTCTGAAAATGAAAAAACCAGCGCAGAACTAGAATTGATCCGTGAAGAGATAAATAAAAATAAAAATCTACTAGATAAAACGAAACGAGAAATGGAAGCCATCAACGTATCGCCAAATAAAAGTAAATATATTGCAGAGTTAATAAATCAATAGTTTCTTCGCGAGTATTTTCCATGAGTTTCTTGTTAATATCCGCCAATTTTTCTTCTTCGTATTCATTCCTTAAATTCTTTTCAATTTTCATTATTATCGCGCCGAGATTTTTAAAATCAAAATCTTTAGGATTAAATGAATGAGTGAATGATACTTCAATGGTTTTAATCAAACAGTATTTTTGTCCTAATATTTTTTTTTAATTTATTATTGTTCCCATAGTCATTATATTAGTAAAATCATTCGAAATATGATCAGATTTGAGATAAAAATTCTTTTTCGTTCTGATACTGGTGTACTAACATCTTGCAACGTTAATAATTTCAAATTTTGTAAGCGTCTCATTTCATCAATTATTTGATGCATAATATTTTGATCCATATATGTAAATATATTTGTTTAAATGAAAATTTTTCTGAAAAGTTAATTAAAGAAACAAATTTTATATAGATGCATCAAACTCCGCTGTATTATTACATGAAAAGACTCAACGATTATAAAAACCTCGTTGAAGAATTTGATGAACGAAAAGTAGAATTTGCAATATTTATTGTAAGAAATGGAGATTATTGTCTCTGTTATCGTGATAAAATACTCATTAATAAGTTACTTGATGAATATAATTATTTTAGTAAAAATAAACTTCAAGTAAGCGAAGAATCAAGAAATATAAT
>JAECUM010086753.1:0-12985 GCA_016617855.1 Megalonaias nervosa | reverse complement strand
TATATAGTTTCCTCCATCATTCCACCTTTACAGGGAAGGTCGGGATTACAATTGACTGTGACTGGAAACAGCCGAAGACAGCATCAGCCTTGGATCGCTATGCAGCCGAGAGGGCGCTGCAGTTTAAACTGGGCTGGTTTGCCAATCCTATTTTTGGGAACGGGGATTATCCTAGTGTGATGAAACAGTTTGTTGCACGTAAAAGCCGAGAGCAGAATCTTGCCAGATCTAGACTCCCAAAATTCACCGCAGAGGAAAAGCTAATGAACAAAGGTTATATGCACCCAACTTTTTTTATCTCTTGAAGTCGTATGGTTGTCTCAAAAAATGAAAGAGAGTTGAGGGGCGGGGGATAAATAGTAGAATAAATATAACATGAATAGAAAAATGAAAAAGCTGATTAAACCTGTAGAATTCCTTAGAAATTAAGTGTTCAGGAAAAATCTCTATATAAAGTTTTTTTCTCACTGATTATTTACAATGCCGGTACTAATTATATATGAGATTGCAAAATATGCACAAAACAACTTTTGTACTGAACAGATTAATATATTTCTCACGTTGTACTAAGTTGAACCGTTAACTATAAAGCACACATAAACTCTGACAGTACACTACCTCAAGAAATTATTCATTTTCTAAATCTTGCATGTAAATTACGTTTTCAATTAAACGTCGGGCCTGTGAATAACGTTGATGGATTATCACATATTCATTATCAGTCGGCACATTAGTGTTGCCACAAAGAATTATTACCTCCATTTATCACAATGACACTCGAGTAACGAGACTGTTAGTGGTTTTTTTTTTTTAATAAGAATGTCAGCATATTTTATTATATGATAATTAACAGGAAATTATTTGTTCATTATTATTCCACATAAAATGCATGCATACGAAACTCAAAATTTCAATCAGTTTTCTCGCAACGGTCCCCAAAATATATAATATTTGCGAATCGCGTCGTAGATTTATCGTGGAATGAACTTTACGATTTTCTTTATGCTCAGGTGCTGCTGACTTTTTTGGTCTGAACCACTACACCACCAACTACATTCGGCACAACGTGAGGGAAGACCGCAGTTATGAGGGGGACCAGGATCTGGATATATCCTTTGACGATTGCTGGAACACGTGAGTAGCGTTTCCTCTTCGTCAATATTTAGTCATCACCAGCTTTCAACCAATGAGAAATTTTATATTTGAACTCCCTTGACCATTTATTGATGATATTTGCTCAGGCTTTATTTTTTGCTTATCTTTGTCCTTTCTCCATAACCATTTCTTTTCAGTCACAGCACAAAGTGTCAAAAATGTCAAGAAATTCCATTACGGCTGCATCTGAAAATTTAAGGAAGAATGATGTATATGACTCTAGTTAACCAGTAAACGGAATCAAGCCTTGTAATGGAAATCGGGCTTCACTACGTTTGCACACGTCGAATTGCATATTTCTAAATCGAAGGGTGACAACTTTGTTTAATCCATAAAGAGCTGATGGTATGTATTACTTATTATGTTGTCGACGGATCCTGCATTCATACTCATTCATCGCTCTGGTGACCTAGTGGTTAGAGCGTCCGCATCGAATGTGGCAGGTCACGGGTTCGAACTCCGGCCGAGTAATACCAAAGACTTATAAAAATGATATTAGCAGCTGCCTCGCTTGGCGCTCAGCATTAAAAAATTAGTGTTATGACTGTTTGGCCTGGTGTTATGTTAATGTGACTAGGTGAGACATCATGCTACATGTCTGCGGCATATTGACCAGGTGCTAGACATCACTGCAGACATCGTATATAACTGAAATTACTTTAATGCTACGTTAAAAATCAAAAAAAAAAAAACAACACACACACACACACACACGCACACACACGCATACAAATATTTCATGGTAAGACGATTATACACTTTTCATATTTTGTGATACCGCCTACAATGTGATGCAGCCCAAATGAAATGTTCGGGAGCTATAAGTTTGTGTTTCTTCGATACTACGCTGAGTGGAAATTATTAAATGATGGCTAATATAAGAATTGATTCCAAGGATGGAATGAGATGTAACAGCGTTGTTGACTATGTCCAGCAAAATTATCTGACAAAGCTGTCCATACAAGTATGTACGTGAACCGTGATTGAATCACGAATAAAACAAATTTAAGATAAATGCATCATGTTCCTACTTGTGTAGGAACTGTCATTCGTACGCACTCAGTAATGTCCAATTGACCAGTGACTGTACCTTGCAATCTCAATCTGAACTTGATCCAGATTTTCCAGTGAGTGGCAAACCAAACCAGGGGTATGCCAAATGTTGGTCACGGTGATTTTGCAAGGAAAACATGACAGGAACAGCTAAAACTGATATTTTCTTTTTTTTGTTTGAATGGGCGCCTGTCAATATAATAGTGGTGGGGACAATAGTGTTTCGCAATACCAATCACCATCTATTATATAACAAAACAAAACCCCACATCATAGTGTGGTTACGTGTCCACTGATTACGAAAAGTGATGTTGGAGTTTCCAGAGATTCGAACCAATATACAAATTTTGGTAATTTCTCTAGCTACCCAGGCAATGAATAAAAAGTAGTAACTAGTACATAGGTCTACATATTAACTTACATTTAGTCATATATGAATATAAGAAGATGAGTCCGTGAGAAGAACACCAAAAATACATTTCTAAAAGAATCCTGAAGAGGAGATATCATTGCCCGCTGCAACTCCAAACTGAATGCAGTTTTCACGATTGGATGACAGGCTAGTAAAAAGATGCTATCGACTAAATTCGTACATGTATTTGAGAGAGGAATGAGTTTAATTTTTTATGCAACCTTCGCTGCTTCACTGTTTAGTCAATCTGTATTTTTATGACAATATTTTTACCCACAACTAGCAAACTTGAAACATATTCATAGCTTTTAAAGAGAATCATCATTTTTATTTTAAATAATATTACTGTTTTCCTGCATGAATGTGCATGCAGATCTGACGCTTGCTATGGGTTAACACAATGTGAACCGTGATAAGGTTTTAAGTAATAAAACTTCAACGTTAAGGGTCCAGGTAGGAACTATTGATTTATTTGAGATTTGCATTATATGATATTGTTCTTCCTAAAAATCGTTATCCCTGAAATTTACTGTGCGATATTTTATTCCGTTTAACACTAATGCATTAATGCATAGTAACCGATGTATTACTTAACGCTGTTGTTGATTTAAAGTATATCATCAAGTTCTGCTAGACCAACGGCGGAGATTCTCGTCAAAACTTACAACAATTACACCTACGACTCTGACTTCTGTTATTAGGTTGATATAGAGTAATTAAGTGGGAATCTTATCCTCAGATTACTATAGTTAATCATCTCGATGGAAAAGGAAACCAACTGTCAACAGGTATAACAGCCTTCACGCTTTCAAAGGAACCAATTACGATGTTCTTGTACAATCATCTTACATAATGACGCTGGATATGTCTTGAAATTTTCAAACAAGAAATATAACATTAAGCGGAACAATATGCATCCCGAAACCTGACTTCATTTCCCAGAACACACTTTATACATAGTGAATAAACTTACTAATAGTTGATAGAAACAGTGCATGCAATTATAATTCAAATATTTTTTTAAAAATCAGTGTCAGTTACACGCTCAATACCGAAGCTAATTCTTGAGGCTGCTGAATTTTACTTGCCGCATTCTGGTGCATAGAGGTGGTTAATTCATTTTAATGTACAGGTACAATGCAGTCTGGAAGATAATGTTATAAATGCACAGCAGTTTGAAGAAAAACTTACTCCATGTTCATCCTAGTTTATATAGTGGAAACGAAAATGCCACGAAGCCTAAATTCAGAATCATACAAACAATTACAAGATGGTTGCTTTAAGGTCTGAACGGTGAAAACAGTAGATCCAATCATGTCATGAAAGAGTTATTTGATTTACTGCTGGAATTGTTGCTCAAGTTTGGTAGCATTCTATAAGGAATCTGTATGGAAAATGTTATTCTACATTCATCTTTGATATGAGTTCAAAGTATCAGCAGCCTGGTGAATACACTGAGGCCAGATTGTAAAGGGACAAAATGTCATCAAGTTTATGGAGCTTGTTTATAATCACTTTGGAAACCTAGACCAAGTAGACACAGTTCCTAATCATCTCATCGGCATATCTCTGACCTTGAACGAGTAGAAATATCCTGTCGACATTGTAACGAGGTAGAAAGATATAAATTAAAAAATAAACAGAACAATCATTTTACCAAACCAATCACGAGCATTAAAGGAGCTAGTTTCTCGAATTTTGTTGCAAGCGTCAATCCTTACACGTTAATACATTTTGGAATATTTTATTCAAGAAAAGAAGAATTACAGTAGATTTTAAGGATATTTGTTTGCTACCATCTAACTATATTGAAGAAGAAATGGCACTGCAGTGAAAAGATCACAAAGCCTTATTTATCAAATGTTTCAATCGCTCCTGGTCAGTTTACAAGATCATTCTGAAAACTAATTTGAATCTGATATAAGTATTTCCTGAAAACTTGCCAGGGACGTCTTTAAACCACTTTATCATCGATTGTTTAACACCTATGACATATTCGTATGAAAAGTGCTCTGAGCTTGTTCACTAGCTGCCATGGAAGGACTTTTGAGACTTTTGATTGTGGCAGATGTGGTAGTCTCAACTCTCATATCAGCTTAACTTCCTCAGTTTGACAATGAACCAAAATATGTGATCATTTGTAACGTACTACACATACATACATGTACGTATACATACCCATCAAAACACTAGGCAAACAAATGTATATGTACATGCATGCGCATACAAGTGCACATTCAGTCGGTGATGAAAATTGAATGTTAATGGCAGTTAGATAAATTCTTTCATAATTATGATAACAAATATAAAAAGACATACTAATACTGATACATTTTTGGGGGAAAAGAGTTTACCAAACTTTGTTACATTTGGATAAATACAGTAAACAAAATGGTAAGAATTTGCATCATTCTCTTGAAAAACGGACAGTCAAATAAATAGTGTAGTTCTTCACCAATGTCTTCTCATCGCAAACATTACATTTCTGTCTTGTCTTGGTATGGTTTCCGAACGCCATGATTCTACTGGAAATTTGCTGTTGCTAGTTTTAAATTTACCAAAGGCAAAAGAACATTTCTTTCCAGAGGTATCAAATTATTCTCAAGTTTAAAAATCTTGTTGAAATACTTAGTAAGTCGTACTTTTTCGACGTAACTTCTAATCTTGCACTCTGTGCCTGTATAAACAAGCCATTGTAGCTGTATTGTAACGTGCAGGTTGTTTATTCTATTATAAAGAAGACGTATTGAACGTTGTGTTTTATAGCTTTTAAAGTTCTCAGATTTTTTGGAAATATAATACTTAGGCATTCTTCACAAATAGAGAAGGTATTTCCGCCCAATGTAAATTCAAACAGTATGCAACTACTCCATCCAAAAATTAATATTTCGTTTTATATAAATTTACATTTAGTTTCCAGATTTTAGTGTACTCAAAGAAAACATTTAGGTTTTCTTGGAAAGAGTCAGCATCAGTTACAAATATCAGAGTGTCGTCTGCATATAGTATAACAATTTCAAGTACATTTCGGTGACAGAACCTTCTGTTGCTGGCGCAATTCCCGTACAATCATTTTCATGTAGAAAACATTCCAGATCAATCAGAAACAGTAAAAATAATATCGGCGAGAGAATTTCTCCTTGCCTAACACCACAAACAACCTGAAAAACACTTACTGTTGTCAAGCTAGCTTCACACAGGATTAGATATTTTGATATAAATTGAGAATAATTCTAAAACACAGTTGCCATTTATATTTTAAAAAATAATTTTGCTCAACAGACCCGCCTGCCAACCGAATCAGAAATTTGCTAAAATGAAAAAAGGTGCAAATATGTTTTGCTTTTGTGTTTCAAGATGTCCGATAACACATATAAAGAAAATATATGATCCTCTATGCTTTTAAAATGGCCTTATGATACCTTCAAACGATGATTCTGGTATAAAACCTGCTTCCAGTATTACATTGAAAATGAGATATAGTAAGATTTTGATGTGGGTTTTCTTTTAAAGTATTTATCGAGTATGTTGTCATTCGAAAGGGTTTTGATATTTCTTGACCTTTAATACATTTAATGATTTCCTCCTCAGTTATTGGTGAATTCCAAATGTTATTACCATTGTCCAAGTCCATGTCAAGATCGTTTAGGTTACTGGGCGTGTCTTCGTCAATGTGCTCGTTATAACCTTTTCTTTGAAAAAGGTCATATAGAGTACCTAGTGTAATGCTTGAAATTATCGTACTTATTTTCAATACTATAAATAAGTTTCCAGAAATCTTCCTGGGTCTTACTTTTCATGTATCTGTACCTTTGAAGTGTAGAAGGCTATTTCGTAACGAAGAAAACAAAGTGCAAGCCAGACGCAAGACTTTAATCACTTTCTTCTCAGGTAGAAGAAAAATATAACAGATGCATTATACAGTAAACGATATATCTGCTCATTCAAGGACATGTGGGATGTACAGAATGTCCTTGCGTTACTCTGCTTACCTTGACTTGGAGTCTATATTTCAGTCACATCGAAATTTAAAATAAAGTAGCCAGGGATAGCTTATTAAAATGCTGTGCAGTGCAGTTTCTCAGCAGCACTATTAATAACGCGTGTCCCCAAAAACCTATCTGTTGTATATTAGAGCAAAATTTTTAATTAACATTATCGACTATTAAAAAAGAGGGAATAAAGCATTGCAATTAAGGCCATGGGGTGAAAAATGTACAGTTCTTACACTAGCGTTTATGTAATATTTTAATATCCCCAATTTCGTCAAACTGGGTACGCCTACCCGAACAAAACAAGAAGACAAAGTGAGGTTTGATGCTCATTATATGTTAGATATCATATCTTACTACTGTTACTTGACAGTTTATTGATGACATTTTGGAGTTGTTTCAAAAAGAAAGCTTTATAATTCTTTTTATTTCTTTTTCAAATGTTTGACTCACTCTATTCTCTCTCTCTCTCTCTCTCTCTCTCTCTCTCTCTCTCTCTTTTCAATGAAGCAAATTGTCAGCAAAACATTTTCCTTTGATACTGGTAAAATATTTAATTTAAATTTCATTAAAGCCACGACGGACTACTTGGTTTCTCAAAACATGGTGAAAACTGAATTCTGAAGAAGGAGGAATGTATTCGAAATTTACTTTCCCTTTCCTGCGATAATCATTGTACAGGCACAGATTTCATATAAACATTTGCCAGACATCGCCTTCTAAAAGGGCAAAAGGCAAATAGTACCGATCTTTTGTAACCACATTCTATGACGATGAGTAATATTTTGAGAAACGCACAAGCTGTGACTATTTCAAAAAGATTAGGACGATATGTAACAATCCCGGATTACCTTCCTTTGCCAAAGTCTTGTTGCAGTGTGCGTTAAATTTATTTACCTTAAAGATATGCACTAAAACGCCACATAGGAACCAAAATACGTCTTGATATATTAAGACGTTTCAGAGAGAAAATTTTGATTGTTGTGTGGAAATTGTTATCAATTTATCAACTCAGCAGGTTCCCAAATTAAAATACATTTTCTACATGTTCTAAACGGTAATTGCGAGACAGCTATACTTTTGCGAGAGGTTTTAATGAAACGTGCTATTGACCATGAATAATTTTATCTCGCAGGCAAACTAATTATTTCATGAGCTCCAGAACCGGCTTTCGTTTGGTGGTATATTATATACCCTACTTAAAAGAATAAATGGTGCTAAATGACGAAAATAAATACCGGAGAAAAACAAAATTAACATAAATTTTCATAGGAAGCCTGAGTATGGGTGAATTTTACGCATTAGTTGACTTGAACTTATAACCACTTTTATTTAATCACTGTCGCCGCACAGGTGCTACTAGTTCTAAACTGGAAGGTCTCAACCGGCTGGGTTTTTATAGCGGGCACATAAAAGGGAATTTTCGTCAAAAACGAGACACTCTGCGTATCGTTTTTATCGATTTCATCCTTAATGGTTTCCTCTTCGATATGTCATTCATAAGATGTGGGCGTGATTTGCGAATCTAGCCACAGTTTTGATTAAATCTGGTTAAATATTAACTGTACGGTCTATGGGAATTGAATTAGCTGTATGTGTTCTTATGTACAGAGTGAAAATGCATATATGCACTTTGCGCAGCAAAGCATATTTGATAAACCTACAGCGATTCGTTTCCATTCATGAAATATCTGAAAAGTTTATTTTTTCACAGTCTTTTCTATGCGAATGCCCATCGTTCACAATTGAGAGACTTGTAACACCGCACTGTTGTCAAATTCGTGGATTGTATCACCGGCACAGTTTTCTAAATAGCGGGTTTTATTACCGCCGACACTGTCTACTTTGTAAGAAACATTGATCTTCATTATTATTGTGTAGCACTTTCTTCAATATTTACCATACTGATGGGATTTTTTAGTGCTATTTTTTACCATTTGTCGAATACTCGAGTATTGTAATGCACTTAAATCAAAACTATATGAGTGCAAATTCGCAATAAATTTTTTTTTTACATGCGACAAACATCGAGCAAAACAACGTGTTTGGAGCCGTACACTTATTATTTGGCGCCTTTTTCTTAGTTATCGTTATCTTGGAGATGATCGACCACGGTGTTATTGCCCGGATCGAGTAAACAATAAAAAAAAATATTTGAAATTAATGGATGGAATAACAGAGATCAGAGCAGAGATATAGAATAGAACAACACGAGCCCCCGAATGCAAAATATCATACTTTCTCTTAAACATAGAATCACAAAATTTATTAAAAAAATGCAATTAGCCATTCTGTTCTACCGATAAAATAAATTCATCGTATAATCGAGTGAACGATCGAACTCATTTTACTCATCATGCCTGCATAACTGGTTGCTACCGGCCCTCTCAAAATAAATATTGGTGACAGGTCAGAGTCGCTGTATTCCTTTTCCTCTTCGCTCTGTCTCTCCAGCCCCCCCCCCCCTTTCCGTCTCTTCAACCGTAACCTGGTTGTCTGTTCTCCTTTACTCTGCGTACTGCACATATTGAAAAAGTAATTTTCCCCTGTGCTTTTCCGAAACTCGCTCCCTAACTATGAAGCCGAATCTCTGATTCCGTGTCCTTCAACTTCCAGACACCCGTCCCTTGGACAGTTTAACTAGAAAAGTACTTTTACTGATCTCGGGGTAAGGCTTCCCCTTCCACAGAAAAACTTGGACTGCCGAAACTTTTGGGGAAGAATACTTAAAACATTATATTTCGTCTGGGAAATACACATCCCTGATTTAGCTTAGCCAGTCAGGATTAACTTTATCTAACCGGCCAATATTTAAAACGCCCATCGAAGTTATAATAATGCTCTCTATTCCGCCTATATTGATAACTAGTCTGGGAAAAAAAAAATATTTTCAGACACGTATTTCAAATGGCACAAAATATCTCTAGATTGTCTCTACTTTGACATTTTACTCTACTTAACCCCAAGTTAACACATCTGTCAGACCGTTAACCCAGCGTGTCCTAATTAAAAAAGTCAATCATGTCTCTAAAAAGGAAGGTTAACCATCACCGGCTCACAACGACAAACTGTACCGCAAGAGCATCTACAAACTTTTTGCACCCTATCACAACGATCAAAGTATAAATTTCCGCCAACTTTGGGTAGATTAAAGCAGTACGCAACGTGCTGTCATTTCCAGCACAAACACTGGGCACAAGTCATTTCGTTCATCCAAATTTGATACAACCTTCTGGTCCTTTTCTATATTACTGCAGAGACAGTTGACTTTTATTAGTCACCTTCTTAAGGGAGTCCAGCGTGTTTTAATTTAGACAGTTTGAAAGGATATATATTCGTGTATAGACACAGATACATTGATGATTTTTATGTAATTTTAAATGTAGCAATGACAATAAGACTATTAATGACACGGAAGATATAGTAAGCATTTTTCATCTAGTAAATTTTGTAGCATAAAAATATAGAAATTGTTGTTGTTTATATTTGACAGCTTATTTATGTCAAATGCAGATTTGCACCATTCGACTGTCTGCATTTACATTTATGCATTTATTTCGGCTATATAAAACAGATCTTTTTTCGTCCAGTAACGTATTTCAGCAGCCAATTAATTGCAATAGGAATGCAAATGTTCCTTGCACACCTATGTCTCGCCTATGAAGACAAAGCTCTGCGATCATGCAAGTAAACGTAGAAGTATTTGACATATTAGAGTGCCGAAGTTTTAACGTAATAGAGTACCAATGTTTGACATAGGAATATTCTACTTACGTTTCTGTGGATGCTGCCACCCTCGCTCATTCGGAATGTCCTCTGCCTTTTCCATTACATGCTATTCGACTGCATTGGAAAGAGAAGAGAATGTTCAGAATGCACCACCACTGCTGATACCGGGAAAGTCGTATCCGGATCTTACCGTCAGAATAGACACAAAATCTATTTAAATGAGCACTGCTGATTGTAAGTCATCTCCTGATTCAATCTGACAAAGAGTATGCTTGTTAAAGTTAATACTTGGCTCTTGGCAACATTACACATTAATATTCAGATTCTAGATATGTTTTCCCTTAAGTCCCATCTAGGCCAACTCTTGCCAACATTATATATTAACATTAAGATTCTATGTATGTTTGCCCTTAAATCCCGTCTAGTGAAAATACAACACATCGGCATGTATTTGGAACCCCAGCATCATTGTCCTAAAAATTATTACACACCCATGCATTGCATGACTCTATGTTCAATTTATTGTACCATAGTGGAGGTTATCTCGCAATATAAATCATTTTTGCACGTTGACAGCTAGCTTAATATGAGCTCTTCTGATTGTTTCGATTTAGGACAATAATAAATATTAATCTGGAAATACAAAATATTTTGATGACGATTGTTTTAATTAAGTTTCCCTAGATTAATATTGGCAGGTGAGATACCGTCCCATGGAGATAAACCCAATGGTCGTTTGAGCTATGGAGAACCCTTATAAACCGTATACTGATAACTTACTAATCTCTGACTTTGGAAGACCACACCAGTGGCCTAGTGGTTAGAGCGTCCGCCTCGGATGCAGGAGGTCGCGGGTTCGAACCCCGGGCGAGTCATACCAAAGACTTATGGTACTAACAGCTGCCTCGCTAGGCGCTCAGCATTAAGAGGTTAGTGTTAGGACTGGTCGGCCTGATGTCAGGATATTGTGACAGGGTGAGACATCATGCTACATGTCTGTGGCATGATGTCCCAGTGCTAGACATCACTATAAACTGTCACACTGCAGACATCGTAGCGATCGGACCAAAAAATTGTTAAAGCTACGTTAAAAATACAAATCTCAGACACACACTAACTTTGGATATTATTGTTTAATAGTCCAAAAGCTATCTTTTCACCATTTTTACCTTCTCCAATTATAGAACTTTATTTGGACAACTTATTAACTCGGAATATAAACATTATGAACAGAAAAAAAAGTTTATAAACCAAGATAAATTTAGTTTAATTAATGCTTGTGTATTTTAATTCAAAATTACCACGTGATAACACAGTTTTATCTAGATAATGCCATACCATCTATACATGCTTATGAATCAAATCCAGCTGTAAACTGCACAGACCAAGATCTGCGGTCACATAATTCCCCGGCAGGTCTGGGTGTATGCAGTTTGTTAGAAGTAATTAGTAGAAGATACAACATAGGCCTTGATATGCCAACTGGACCTTGACGGCATTACACGATAAGATAAGAAAATGTACATGAAATTTTCATTCTGCACATATTCACAACGCAACGCTCGATGTAATCTGTTACAGGTAGAGATAATGAGGGGGTAAAGGAGATAGAGTGACATGGTAGAACTATGAAATAATTTTAACATATGTTATTTTTAACAATAACTGCTAGCTAATAGCTCAAGTAGGTAATGAAAGGGTTTACATCCCAGTTACCTTTAGCAATAAACATTTTTTTCTTCTTCTTATTTTAGCACGGAGTCCAGCTGGCTTCGTATAAATCCCTGGGGAATACGAAGTTTGCTAATATGGATCCGAGACAGGTACGGAAATCCGCCGCTCTTCATCACGGAAAATGGTGTGTCCGATGACGGCACGTTGCAAGACACAAGGCGCAATTATTATTACCGAGGGTATATCAACGAAGTTCTGAAAGGTAGTTAATTAAAGCGTTCGCAATTCTGATTTGCTAGTTGAAAAAACTTCAATCAACATTAAATATTAATCAATCGATTTAATAAATAAATAAATAAATAAATAAATAAATAAATAAATAAATAAATTCTAGATCGTTTATTACGTTCGGTTTCTGTGGACAGGTCCAGACCTCAAACTACGATAAACTAGAAGGCCACAATAACGTGACTTCACCCCCACCCACCAGTTTTTCTAAAGTTGAAAGTTTTAATATCGATTTCTCCCCTCTAGCTGTCTATACTGTGGGTATTTTTTTTCTTCTAAAAATCAAACCGAATTTAGAGTTTAGAAAAAAAATTGTCATATTTTCTTCCTGGAGTTCTTCTTTATTTAGCATGCCAGTTGCCAGGTTTACGTTCTTTCCGTCCCCAAGCCAAAGCTGCATTTCAGAACAGGTTTGTGTTCCCCCAGGACTTAAACGTTTTGACTGGTTTAAGTGATCCTTGCCATGAATATATTTTGGATTTGGATTTTGGATTTTTTAACGTAGCTTTAACAATTGTTCAGTCATATCGCTACGATGTCTGCAGTGTGGCAGTTTATAATGATATCTAGCACTGGGGCATCATGCCGCAGACATGTAACATGATGTCCCACCCAGTCAAATTATCCTGACACCAGGCCGACCAGTCCTAACACTAACCTCTTAAAATTGAGAGCCAAGCGA
>JAECUM010086752.1:0-14958 GCA_016617855.1 Megalonaias nervosa | reverse complement strand
ATTACATGCGACTGATAAATTATCCAACCTAAAACAAACTACGTTGTGTATCGGCTATAAACCATCTAGGAGAGGGTTTGTTGGTGCAATGACCAAAAGAAATATTATATTTCATAATCACTATTCACTCAAACTCATTCTTACGCATCTGATCAAAGGAAACGTACTGGATACCAATTTAAGTCAGAAAGTGACTTGGCGAGTATTCACAAATGAAGCGGAACTCGATCTGTCATCAAACTGGCTGTATAAAAGCAGGAGATAATCTCATCACTGGCATAGAAAGCAACCAATTAGAGAAATTGAACTTGAGTACAGAATTGAATTCATTGCTTTTTGTTTATTTAGTTGCGATTTCCACGGAGCAGTCCTTCTTTACTTCCAACGACCATAGAATGGCATCAATTATACAAGTAATAGTTTTAGTTCTCACCTATTCATTGGCTGAGGGAATGATATTACAGAAGTCTGTCACACTGCACTGTAACTCTGATGATGGTAGTACAGAGAATGTAAGACACAGACTCAGGACAAGAGATGACGCCTCAGACAAACGGACCATTTGGCTCCACAAAGGAGAGGAACTCAACATTGGCTTCAGTCTTCCAAAAGATGGCATTGTTGACGTCAAAGATGTTAGATACTCCAATGATGGTGGACAAGACCGGATTAAGCTGACTTTGGATGACGAAGAGCTAGGAGATTTCTTGACACATCCAGGATACGGCTGGGGAAACGTGTGGAACATGTTTTGGTCGTCTGGTCCTATTGGTGAGATGGTTCCAGTGGATGCCGGTCAACACATGCTATCACTGAAGGTTGACGAAGCAGATGAGTATGGGGTAGAAATCGACTATATTCGTTTCGAAGTATATGGATCAACAGCGCAGGAGCTACAGCAAGAACATTTCATCTGCAAACACCACCAGTAGGATATCTGGAAAGGGTAATACAATACAATAGACGTGATTGCATGGATGATACTCACTCTTTCGATGTTGGAACCAATATGTCTACATATGTTACACACGTATCTGTTGTTAACTTTTGTGTTATTGTGTATTACTCTGATGCTTCGTGCCGAAAGGTCACATTTATATTTGATCATTGAATTCCAATTAAACATTCAGGCTCTCATTGAAAATTCGTGTTGTGTTAGAATTTTAAAATTACCTAATAATTTTTATACCTAATTTCACCCAAGGGTTAAGATAACCTTATACTTCTAAAGTATAGATTGTCATATATTTATTTGACTTTAATTTTCAAGAGCTGTCTTCCTTTTATTAAAACCTAAATTTAAAGCAATGTAGAGTTGTTTGCAAGATAAATGCAGCTTTTATATTTATTTCACGATAGACTATGCCATTATTGGAATTTGGTTTAATAAATCGTTCTAACATAAATCGGGTTAAATATTTAGAAGCTTAATTAGAGTATTTTTCTGATTTCATGTCTCATCGCAGTGAGTATATAGTCAAATACTATATTTACTGTGTGTAATTGTGTAATAAGAAAGGCGAACATCATACTGGAAAAAAATGTTTATAGAGTCAAAGTATGATTTTAAAATGTAAGCCTAATATTCAGGGATTTACATATTTCTCGATTTATGTTATAAATTCTTTTGATGGAATGCAATGCATTCCTTGAAAATCTACGAGTAAATAATATATTCAACTTGCATGTTTAAATCTTATTATGACACCTTTAATGCAGACGAATAAATCGTATGTACATTTACATGCACGGTGTCTTCTCATACTATGCAGATTTTATTATATTTTCCTTTACGTTTCGTGTTGCATACATTTACGTTTGGTCGCATCTCCTTGGAAGCTTTGCATGCTCTTATCTTCAACATTGTTTTTGGTAATCGTCTGAATATTGCTCAATAACAAATAGTCCTCTACTCCGTAATTGCGTTAAATGATATACCTCTATCCGTTAAGATATTATTACTTTTTTGTTACAATTCTTTTGTTGCTTGTATTTTGTTCCTGTCAATGCATTGATTTATACTCTGAGATATATATTTTAAAGCCATAACTGATTATAGCTATTCCCTTATACTATCTGAATTATTTCACAACGGTAGATTGCTTAAAGTTTTGGCTCAGTTGTTATGTGCAGAGAGTATAAACGTCATATTAAATATTTATGTGGAGAGAGTGTACATTTTAAGTAACTTTATATGTTCTCATATCCACTATTTTTCCTTCTACAATTACACAAATACTGTTTCAGAGAAAGTCGTCCAAAAATGCTTGATCACAACATTTATTTTTCTCATAACAAACAACACCTCTTATGTATGTTAATGTTTCCAAGTGTAATAAACATAGTAGCATGTTCTAATTAAAGCGTAAAAAGGAATCTGCAGTTGTGTTCTTTAATTGTTGTTCACTGTGTTTGTGTTTTGCTCGATAGTCTTGAAATGTTTTAAAATAGATACTTTACAATTCTCATCAGGGTTGGTCATTTCTATTTTTGGCCACTAAACACTCCCATCGTAATCGGATCATGATCCTTACCTTGCAAGGCTCTTAGAGTACGAATTAGTATACAATTCATCAACCATTATTCTACACCAGAAGCATGTTATAAATTAACATTTAAACACCGTTTCATCCAAGAGCGACAACATGACTCATGTGATGACACGTTACACTAAAGCCCACATCAATTGTTATTCACTAGGAGAGACTTCACTTCATCTTATAAAATGTACGCCATTACATCTTGGCTTATTAACATAGACATGACATACATTTTGCATTTACAAACAATAAACACTGGGCTTCATATGTCAGTCTAATATATGTGTGCCTGCTTTAATCTGATGGTAAATAATTTCAGAACTTTACACTGTAGTTGAATTCAGACGCATTAAATAGATTCTAATTTGATGTTTTTAAATATTATCTTCACGTATATGGATCTTTACATGTTGACGTACCATTAAAATGTCTACAACAATACCAGCATCCATATATGAACGAACCTACTCAAGCATGCACATGTACCTACCTACCTAACTACCTTCATCCATCCATCCATCAATCCATCCATCGAACTTGTTGCATATTTATTTATTACCATTAATATATCACAAGATGTTACGAATAGTGTCAGCATTTTCCAAACTCTTGGATAACCATTTGGATGAAGTTTCTTCTACTAACGTGTCCAACAAAATAAACCCACACGATATGTTCAAGATAAGAGGGATAAGAAAAAATATGGTACACATTTATGAAGCGTATATGAATGTTACAACTTTTAATATAAATTTCTTTTCATGATATACACACTTAAATCATAGAAAAGTATTCAGCGAAAGATATACAGATGTACTGGGCATAAACCAAAATCATTTGGTTAGCATGTCGCACAGACGAGACTGAGCGGGAAACGTCTCTTGACAAGCGATGTGCTATCTTTCACTGTAGAGACTTTACTTGTAGTGTAGAATACAAAAAGGTACAAATATCTATTAAATCAAGTTCAAACGAATATGGTCAGACTGTTAATTGATTCGATTTTGTTCAATTTGTCGATTTTCTATTCCAGTAAAGGTATATACATGCGTTCAGGTTCAATTGCAAAACAATCTTCATCACGTACGTAATTTTTTGTCTTTTGGGTTTTTGCTGATTGTTCGAGAACGTTTGTGAAAGGAAACAAACAATAAGGTCATGTAGCTTTTCAGAGATGATTGCTTTGGAGAGTAACTTGGGAAACATAATGAAATCTTCTGAAGACTACAATACTATACAATTACGAGTTATATAAAATTTACTAATGAAATGCAATCAAGCGACCAAGTTAATGGATGATTACAGCACAACGATGACTGACTTGATCAACATGATAACCTGTCAACATTAATACTCCGTCAGAAGCTAAGAGGACAGAGGACTCCAAAAACAAAAATCTTAAAAAGGCACGGTAAGGGCTATGAAGATAACTTTAGACTTATCTATCGCAGATATGAGTAAAAGAATGAAAACGATAAAAAGATAATTGCCTGAATTTTAGAGTAAATCACATGCTGGGATCAAAAAATCAAAATCAGATATTAAAGAATATGTTGATTGAGAATTCTTAATAATTTTTTGTGCAATAAGATAAAAGGTAGTATTAAGAAATATAGTTGAGAAATATAACGTGCGAAAAAAAATTCACTGATTTGGAACAAGAATTACAATTGTTACAGAATAATTCAATCCTTGAAAAAAATCGAAATAAATTAAAACATAGGAACATTCAATACTGCATTAAACACGAAAATGGGCATAAAGACTCTTGCACTGGAACTTAGCACGTTTTTCGTTTAGAAAAAAACATTAAATCAATAATAACAAAACATGTTAGATGAATATAAAGAAAGAACAGTGTCATGCAGGCTAAAGAAATGTTAATTCGTCCAGCCCATTCTCCGCGGGTTATGGCACTCATCACGTTGACTTCACGCACAACCACTACACCCCATACCATCTCGACTAAGTCATATCCCTAAATATGGACGGAGCCTAGTCGTAGGTATAAGCTATCATACATAGGATATATACTTGCATGGCAACCCAGTAATTCACCTTCACTTTAATACACAGAGAGAACGGATTTCTCGAATAGAAATCAAAGCATATAGAGTTAATACAGGAAGTTACAAATATACACCAGACAGAGCAGAAAACTGATATTTAATATGAAGAAAAAAAAAAGAATATTATGAACACACAAATTAACAGACAATTGGTCACGTGGTAGTGGGCGTAAATTACCATAGATCTAGGTAATCTCATTAAATGTTAAAAGCACATTCCATAATCGCATGACTGTAAAACTATAAAATGACAGATCATCCAAAGTAAACTAGGTATTGAAATTATTAAGAGACTTCAATCACGTTGAAATTTAAGATATTACGATCTTTACTCTCGTAGATTTTACCAGGAGCAATAAAATAAATGGAGATTGGTCTCGAAATTCTAATTCCGGCTCTCACAATAAACTCACTGCTCCATATACTACTACACCAGTCAAATTTCGGTACTTCACAAAAATGAAAGAAATTGGAGATACAATTAACGAACACCAAAAATAATATGGAATGTTTGAAATATAATACATAATGGCACAAGCTATATTGTATTGAAATAGTAGTTATAGTAAATGAGGTTTCTATCTCAGTGATCCCCTTCCCCCTCCAAAACGCTTCTATGTTGACATTTTATCACCAGCCTTTTCTAGCTCAAAATAATGACTTTCGCATGATAAGGCTTTTTTTTTCTAGCATATTTCTAACAAAATATGTTTTGTCGGGGCAAGGGGGTCTATGAGACAGAAACAGCTCATTTACTATTACTACTAACATAACCATATTTTATGATAATCTTTTTCATACCTGCTGACTGTCATTGGCAGAATATCTGTTAACATACTGTCAATAATATGAAACTCGCGTATTAAATCGTCCATATCATATTTTACACCTCGCAAATAAGATCGTATATGATCAAGTAATTTTGTATAAGTGATACTTGTTGTTTTACAAGCATTTTTTGGTCTCAAGTCGAGGCTCAATTTTCTTACACGCTGTTGAAAGAGAAACACCAACAGCAGATATTATTAATAAAAATGGGTTTAATGATGCACCACTCGAAATTATAACAGAGACAGTCATTAGCAGTGGTAAATATGATATTACTCGAAGTATTCTACTGCAATACTTGTAACATTGTTTTACACACCAGAGGTTTTTATGATGAAATTTGTAATATTGCATTAGTGCGTTCACATCTTGTTTTGGAATTTCTTCTGAAATATGATTGAAATCGACGATCTGTTTTTTCATTATACAATATTTGGTTACAATTTTTACACGATAATAGAAGTTTTAGCACCAACAATTGAATCAAGAAATTAACGAAACTTATTATTGCTAGGATTAGCTATAAAATCTCTATACTTGTCATAAACATATGATGAAGTATCTCTATATCGTTCATCTTTGGTACCTCATTTTTCTTTAACCAACTGTAGGAATCAAACGTGTTTTCTACTTCACGTTCATACAGATCTGTTTTATTTACCAAATCACCGTATTCTCTCTCTGTTTCATCAATAAACCCTAATACCAAGCTTATTTGATCGAACGTAAAATTTTTGAGTACAAGATGTCTGATAATTGCGTGTGCGACAACGAAATTTTTTAGCATTACTTTTCGAAGTCTGTCTGGTTCAATCGTGAGAAGACCGATAACAGAATCTACTTTTAACATCAATTTTTCATATGGTTTCGCGAATAATTTATCAACTTCACTGTAATAATCTCGTAATGACAATCGTCTAGAGCGTGGAGCGATGGAAGTGGAATATCATATTCTTCACTGATGTCATAGTAAGAATCAATCTTTTCTTTGAATCCTTATTGATTCGAATTCTTCAAAAAACTTTTCTCGCTCAACATCATCGAAATGATCGATTTCATTGTAAAATTTCCGATTATCTTTACAGATCTGTTAACAATAATCGGATCGAATTTAGGTTTTTACGTATCATTGGTAAAATTGCGTTCAAGTACGCTTTGATTATTAACGTTATATCCAATGTTATACTAACGATTTCAAGTAGGGTTTCTTTGTCGTGGTAGTACATAGCGAGATGTCTAAAAATTTCTCGTTTTAAAATCTTTAACTTTATGTTTTTTTCCTAATTTTAATTTTTTAGCCTCCGCTAGTTTGTTGAGACGATCATGATTATCGTTTATTTGTTTTTCTTCCTGAGCTCTTCCACCATAAGCTTTTGCTTTTATCAGATTTGATCGAATTATTATAAAAATATTTTCCCTGTCAAGCTCAAGCAATATTTTTTTAGCAGGATTTCAACTTGTTTTTGTTTTTCTAGACAATCATCAGGATGACAGTATCTGTCTATAATACCAAAGTTTCTTATTGCTTCTACTAGTTGTGGTCCTCGCATATGCATAACGCGAGCAAATTTTTTTTTAATATCCTAATAATACTGGATTGTTTATTAAATCAAAATCAATTTGTTTCATAAATTGGATTCTATTTCTCTCTTGTAATTCGTATCTATCACCTATTCCACTACGGATATCATTGTTGGGGTTAAGAATATTATCATAAAATTCTCTCGAAACGGTTATAATTGGTGGTTCTGACATTATTTTATAGCACCAGATTAAATTTGATCATCGAGTGTATATATTTGAAATGCTGTCAATCCTGGAAACGGATGTTCAGCAGCGACAATATAAATTCGAAAATACAAGTACTTGTTAACAGTATTTTCAGTTGGAATTGTAAAATATTGTGTTGTTGAAATATACGTGTTCTCTGTGCTATTCAATGTTGTCTAGTTGATATCATCATTTGATCCTTCCAATCGCCAATTATGAATTCGACCAACACTAGAGTTTAATCGACCGCTTAAATGAAATTGCCAAATAGCAACTGCAATGGGACATTTAATTTTAATCCAAAAGTTTTCAACTTCTCCGTTAGTTGTCCATTATTGTCTTTTAGAGAAAGCGTAATGAGGGTAATTTTCAGGATAATGTGTCGATGCGCTTGCCTCAAACCCAACTCGGTTATCAGTTGCCTTAAAAAGTGTTGGAATATACCCAACATTATTTTTGATTCGTTTTGCAGCACTGGACAGACTGTCAACATACGCTTTATTTGTCAGATCATTAGGGTTACCTGGAACATATGTTGTTGTTATTTTATTGTTTCTCATATTTATATTGTCTGACATTGGTCCACCGGATCGTTTTAAATACGGAGTGAGTTTTTCTTTTAACTGAGCGTACAGATGTAAAAGTCCTGCCGTGTGGTTACAAAAAAATTTAATAGACGACGTTAATAAAATTTTCAACAGATTATCCAGAACAGCTTCAATAGAAATAACATCCAAACAACAACTTGATTTCGATAAAGCAGTTAACTGTCATATCTGCGAGAAACCTTTAGGTAACGATAAAGTGCGCGATCACTGTCATCTAACCGGCCAATATAGCTGAGCAGCACATAACAATTGTAAATTTAAAATTTCATGCGCCAGATTTTATACCTGTCGTTTTACATAATTTTCGTGGTTATGATAGTCATATTATTGTTGAAACATTTGGCGATGAGGAAATTAAATCTAAACTAAAATTAAATAATATAATTAAATGTATTCCAAACAATTTTGAAAAGTATATGTCAGTTACGCTTGGCAAATTACGTTTCATCGACAGTCTGCAATTTATGGCAGCACCATTAGATGAGCTTGCAAAAGGTTGTAGCAGTTTCAATAATTTAAAAAGGTGCTTTGGTGAAGACTACGTCTCTCTGACAAAAAAGGTGTCTTTCCGAATGAGTATCTCGATGACTGGAGCAGATTTGATGAAACTTCTCTTTCTAAGAAAGATAACGTTTACTCTCAGTTAAAAAATGAAAATATTACAGATGACGAGTACAAACATGCACAGGAAATTTGGAATACACTTGGTGATAATCATGATTTATATTTGAAAACAGATGTATTATTACTAGCAGATGTTTTCGAGAGTTTTCGTAAAGTTAGTCATGAAAATTATGGATTAGATCCATACTGGTATTATTCTACGCAAGGATTGTCATGGGATGCTCTGCTAAAAACAAGAAGGATAGAATTGGATCCCTTAACTGATGTTGATATGTTTAATTTTATTGAAAAAGGAATTCGCGGTGGAATTAGCGTTATAATGAAAAAATATGCAGTAGCTAATAATAATTACTTAAAAAATTACGATAAAAATTTACCTTCAAATTATATTATTTATCCTGATAATAATAATTTGTATGGTTATGCTATGTCAGAGAAAATGCCGTATAGTGGATTTCATTGGATAACTCGAGATTAATTTCTTAAAGAAACTGAAAAAGATTTACCAGAAAATGTTAGTTATTTTGTTGAAGTTGATATCGATTGTCCTAGTTCGTTACATGATCTACATAACGACTATCCGTTTTGTGCAGAGTCAATGATGATCGATTATAGTTTATTATCGCCTGAACAACAGGCAATGACAACAGCAAAAAATTCGATTATTAATAAGCTAGTTCCAGTTTTGTAAAATAAAAGAAATTAAGTGATACATTACAAAAATTTAAAACAAGCAGTAGATGCTGGACTAATTCTGAGAAAAGTTCATCGCGTGTTAAAATTTAATCAATCATGGTGGATAGCAGATTATATTGATTTAAATACCAAACGTCATGCTATTGCTAAGACCGACCTTGAGAAAAACTTTTTCAAGTTAATGAACAATTCCGTGTTCGGTAAGACGATGGAAAATATCAGTAAGCGAGTCAATATTGAAATTGCAAATGATGTAAATCGCAGAAATAAATTAGTCAACGATGACGGTTTTGTCAGCATGAAAATATTTAATGAAAATCTTGTTGCAATACAGCGACGAAAAACAAATTTAAAGTTTGATTTATGTTGGTGCAGCTGTACTTGATATATCAAAATGGCTCACCAGTTATTATGTACTTTTGAGAGAGTGACGTATGTAAGGTGAAGTTGTTTGCATTTAAAACATGCACAGTGGAGAGAATGTTGGCATACCTTTGTTACTTTGATGTAATGTGACTGACATTTCTTTGCATATTGTACTTTTGGAAATTTTAAATGATCTTAGCACACTGCTAACTAAAATGACTGCTCCCTTGTGCTCCAAAAATCAGCCTGAATTTGTCTAAAGTACACTATCCTTAGCAGCTATTAAAATAGGGAAAATGAATTTTGCCAGACTAGACAATACCAGCTTCTGAAAGTGCAATGAATGAATTACCAAATATATAAAATGTAAAAAAAAAAAGGTATTGGCTCTTTTTTTTACAATTTACCTCTGAAGTTCAGGAAGTGAAAATGACCAAATGGAGCTAGCACTTTTTTGAAAGGTGCAGATCTGGAGTAAGGCCAAGCTGTATACTCTATAACCCACATTACACCCATCAATCATACACCAAAATAAAGGGAATTAAAGGTTCTTTTAACAATACCTAAGATATACAAGATCTTTTTCAAATAGCCAGTATAACTAGTGAGGAAACCTGGGGAATTCTTTTTCTTTAAAATTCTAACCCTATGCAAAATACGAAACTGTAGAGCGCCACCTAATGTACGACTTTCACTATAATTTTACCAAAAAGTAGTGGCCAGATTCGGAGTTGCAATTTACTGATACGGATTCACTTGTTTATAACATAAAATGTGAGGATGTTTATCAAGGTATTTATGACACTAAAAATTTATTTCATTTATCGGATTATCCAAAAAGTAGTCGATTTCATGATGATGCAAATAAAAAAAGTCATCGGCAAGATGAAAGATGAATTTATGTTTTCGCCAGTTGTAGGACTAAGAAGTAAAATGTCCGCCGTAATTTTAGATGACAATAAACTGACAAAAAAAGCAAAAGGTTTTCCTCGCGGATATGTAAAAAAGTGTATGAGATTTGATAATTTTAAAGCAGCGCTAAATACCTGCACTAAGTTTATTAAAACAAATGTTATCAGACAAAATCATCACAAACTTGAAACAGATACAATTATAAAACGTTGACGAAGTAATTTTGATGATAAAAAGATATTGCGAGGACGGAATTAATACGTTACCTATTGGATGCTAGGCAGATCGACATTTTGTCTAAACTTTATAAATAATGTTAGAGAATTTAACATTAGCCGATGGAGTTAGTAGCAAAATTAAACAAATAATGGTTAATGGACAGCAATTATCAATTGAATTTAAGGATGAAATTTCAGGTATTTGTTTTAGTAAATTTGATTTAATAAAACTCTCGCTTATCAAATCAGATAACAGCAAATATTTTGATTGTCTTGAAAAGTTGAGAGATGAGCTTGTGCTCAAATACGATAATCTTCATGATCCGATCAGTCAAGAAAAATTTACAAAAATAAATATTGACCTAAACCGGTCGAAGGTTCTTGCAAAAGGTGGTAAGTATATTCTGACCAGGACAGCAATGAAAGAGTTATTTGAATATCATCAAAAAATAAGCTGAAAAATTATATTTTATTTGTATAAACACGATAATGAATTATTCCTGATATCTACTGTCGATACATTGATAATAGGTGAGGAAGTTCCTTAAAGGGAGATAACTCTGTCTGTCTTCCTTGTATTTTGAAGGGAGATAACTCACATTTTAAAGAAAGATAACTCTGTTTGTCTCTCTTGCATTTTATAATAAATAATTATATTTTTATTTATTTATAAATAGTTTTTTTCCTGTTTTTTTAAAAGAAACATCTTTGTTTTTATGATTTTGTCAAGTTTCTTGCTTCTTTCATAACTTTTGAGAGATAATAATTAAGATAAAAAGAAAAATGCATCAATGAATAAGCCACGCCTATTGTGTAAGCTACTTTTAGATTTCCAAGTATTGGTCAGCTTATATACAATACAACCCTTACCTAGTTTGGGGTTCAGCCCCAAGCTTGAACTTCAACAGACAAAAGTACACTCTCCCACCATGTTACCACGTACTGGGAGTACTTTTTGCACCCAACCAAGGGTTGATTATGGGGGAGAGTGTGCAGAATTCTGTTGAACGTAGAGAAGGACCCCGTATTATATTTTTGAATCATTACAACAGTAGTAGTAGTAAATGAGCTGTTTCTATCTCAGAGACCCCCTTGCCCCGACAAAACATGTTTTGTCAGAAATATGCTAGAAAGCCTTATCATGTGAAGGTCATTATTTTGAGTTAGAAAAGGCTGGTAATAAAATGTCAACATAGAAGCGTTTAGGAGGGGGAAGAGGGTCTCTGGGATTGAAACCTCATTTACTATTTCTACTGAAATCAAGAGTTTTTAGTGAGTTTAGAAAAACTATTTCAGGATCGTCATGCAAGCAACAATATTGTTATTGCCTATTTGTTAATAAATTTAAGTGGGATAAGAGAGTGATCAAAGCTAGTGTTGTCAAAATGATGTGTAAGTGAATAAAACGGTAGATTTTTTGAGTTGAAACAAAATAAATATCTTGCAAAACGTTCGAAAAGATGCTGATTTACTAAATGCCATTTAATGATAATACAATGGCGATAAGCAACACTAGCCATGACAGCATGACGGTTTAAATAGTGCAGTAAGTGGAAGGTATAAATAATGCATTTGATGTTCACAAATACGAAATTTTTGTTCTGAGAAAGTTACAACTCAACTTGAAATTCACGTTATTTAATATGGTCAATGTACAATACTTTTACAACAACAGAGATAGAATTTTAAGAAAACAAAGTCTGATGTTTTGAAACAGCGAATGATGTCTATACACATGAAGCAGCTGCTGTAGATTAATCCATAGAAATGATGAAATGTGTCTTGAATATCTTAAATCATTCGAACGTTTGACAAGACTGAATAAACTTTGCAGATTATTGGAATTACAAAATCGTTCCTGTTGTAGATGAATGTCCTTTTGGTTTGTCCAAAATATCTAAAGGTAATTTAGCAAAAATAAAGCACTCTCTTAATTGTTTTATGTACTGTTTCAAATGACAGAAGAACAGAGTTTAAGTCTATTTACTAAGATGTTGAAAGTCCGGTTCCTTCACGAATATCAAGCTATTGTGAGCATGAATGAAACGGAGCATGAATAAACTAAGATACACTGAATTGAAAGAATGGTAAACGGAACAATCTACTCACACAATAAACAAGCAAGCCAGAACAAACGAACTCTCCAACAGCGTTTATGTCAGTTACTTTAATGATGAATTACAGGAAGATATTGTTGACATGCAAACACACGAGAAAATCAACAACAATCGATGCAAATTCATGTTTGAGTGATAGACGTCTGTATAAATTTCTTCCAGGCTGATAAAGAAAAAATAATTGTAATGACATTCACGATTATTTCAAAGAAAACTTTAGAGATCGAAAACTTGTAAAGACAAGATACATGAAGGAAAATTAATTTTCCATCTGAAAGGATAAAAGTTTGTTGGAAGTAGAAAAGACTAAATACTTGTCAGCTTAATCAGACAGAACAGAATCTGTTGTGGAAACGTTTAGCATAACTTTAAAGACAGTAATCTGGAAGTATATCAGTCATAATGAAACCAGAAAATGGATTGACGAAACATGATTGAGGGTTAAATGGATACGCATAATTTATCAATAGATATGACTTTGTTTGCAGCAAGAAAAGAGAACAATAGATCAAAAGTATGGATTAATTTATTCTTTTACCTGCCAAATGATACATTTGACAGACATAAATATAAAAGTTGGGAAAAATTAAAACAATGTTTGCAAAAGTCTACCTTCCCAGTGCATGAAAAATATCGAAAATATTTAATTACTTTCAAAATTTTCCAAAACTGTTCTTGCAATCGAGAGGTTTTGTATCCAAATGTTTCTCTACTAATCCCATTTTGTTAACTGTTAAATATACTTTTCATACATTTCAACACCAGATTCCTTAAATTCTGTTTTCGAATGAACACTTTCTACTGGATTGAGATAAACCGTTATGTCTCTTCTCTCTAAAAGCCGTTTATTTGATGCACGAAAATGAGTATAAAGACACAAAGTCTACCAACTTTATATCTTCTAATATCATTGTGGTTCTGACAATCTTCTTCCTCTGGGACAATGCCAATAGACAGTAGCTTTAATTTCCGGATTTAAAAATAAATAAGATTTAAAAAATCATTGTTTACAGAAATCAAAAAATATAAAGGAGGTTAGAGAGATAACTAAGCAAGCATTAAAAATGTTCATAATTGGAATGTAGCAGAACAACTGTTTCAGGTTGTAATAGAGTAACGGTGGTTAGATTAGGTGTTGCAGAAATAGCTATCGGTGTAGATGTGCATTTGGCCTTTAGTTGGTTTAGTGCAACGGGTTCTTTTGGAATAGTTCTTCAGGATTTATAAGTTGAACAAAATTCACGTGTTATAGCAAGCCAATCAGGAACGGTTAAATCAGGAGTTTATTTTGATCATCAGCAAGTACAACAGGCAGATAACTACAAAACTCGATTAATGGAGAGGTCAGAGATAAATAAAACTTAGTCAGCTTGAAACAAAGTTTTTAGAAGAGGGTATATTAAAAATAGAAAGAGATACTAGATATATTTACTGGTAAGGACATAAGCTGAAAGCAAAATGCTTACATATAGAACATTTAAAATTGGGTAATAAAATATTTCATTTGAGCGAAATTTTCTGGTTAGGTAAATGGAGAACTATATTATAATCGACGGTCCTCGTGAGAAAAATATATTTGCCAAATCTGATTGACAATGGAAATAACAATCTTTCTATTCCATTGTAAAAATACCAACAAAAAATGCAACACAACAATGACAAAATGACACCTAGATAAAAATTAAACTTTATTAACTGAAAAGTAATATATTTTAAAATGAAACCAGGATTCTTTTAGCTTCAGAGATATTGGACATCCGTGAGATGTAGATGAATAAAGACAAAGAGCGAGCGACTGCAAGTGGTGACAGCGAAGAAAATATAAATAGCTGCCAGCAAAGTAGAACTTTGTGTACATCACGAATTAAAATGCTTAACTGTTAGGATTCCATATCCACATGTCTATAAAAATGTCTACAATTAGCTTGATCATATCGGATGTTAACGACAACTACTAGCCGCTTTTAGCAGAGACAAGTTGATGCTAAAATACACAAAACTAAGTATTTTCAATAGATTTTCTTCTACCCATCCAATTATTCATTAGCTTTCTATTTAAAGGTCTTACTGGCATGTATTGAAAATGGCAGACCCATAAATATTTGTGGTTTCTAGGTACATACTGGCCAAAATTAATTATAACATTTCTAACTAATCATCATTTTTATCAGACATTATTTGCAGTATATTCATGATTGACTCTGGCATAT
>JAECUM010086742.1:0-16331 GCA_016617855.1 Megalonaias nervosa | reverse complement strand
CAGTTTAGTATTATTGATTCAGGTTGTCGAGGGTTCCGCCAAGTATTTGAACAGCAGTCTACCTTCACATATTTGTACGACTTGTTCTAAAGACCAAGCAGCCATTTCACACCCATTTGAATTATTTTTAATACAGTTTATCCACTCAAGCAGCTACCCTCAGCACCCATTTGAACAATTTTTGCACCGGTTTTGCTAAAGGTGATGACGACAGGGGTAGAACAAATTTGATAAAGCACTCTGTCAAGACAAAGAATGCCGCATCTCCTAAAGTCCCGCCCAGATGACTGCCTTTCCATCTACTGCAGCAGGCTGATATACAAGTCGACGATATGTTGTAGAACGGTTCACAGAACCCTTGGGCTGCTCCGGTTGTATTGGTAGTCAAGAAAGATGGGAAGATGCGATTTTGTGTGGACTATAGAACTCTGAATTCTATTACCGAAAAAGATGCATACCCTCTTCCTGGTATCAATGATAGTCTTGATTGTCTGTCGTGCATGAACTGGTTCTAGACATTATACATGATGTAGGTTATTGGATAGTGGAGATCGAGAAGGCTGGACGATCTAAGATGACGTTCGCAGCAGCAGAGATCTATACCAATTCAAAATGATGTTGTTTACGTTTGAGCGTCTGATGGGAGCCGACCAGGCCTGATTGCGTTGTGACGTTTGCCTGCCCCATTTGGACTATGTTGTATTTTTCAGGAGCACTTTCGAGCAGTTTCTTGAGAGACAAGCGAAGTCTTTACGTGTCTTCAAACAGCCAGTCTAAAGCAAAACCCAGCAAATGATAAGTGTGCACGACAAGTACGTTATTTTGGTCGAACCGTATCAGTTGCAGGAGTTGGTACATGTCCTTAAAAGGTTGATGTAAAGAAATGCCCAACCTCATCATCAGTAACTGCTGTTTCCTGGGTTTTGTAGTTTTGAAGCGGAAATGTCGCCATATCCCAACAGATCTCAAAAGAGCTAACCTTGTGGCACAGCGGAGGGCACACCGTGAGTCCAAGACAACGAAAAGGGGAACTGTAGCAACTGGATTACCGCGGAACCGCTGACCGATTCTATCTGTGCTCAAAAAATCAAGTTAATTGAGTGTAGGGGCAAGGGTTTTGTTCAAATTTGAACCGGAAGATTCTTATGCTGTCTTACGTTTCTTTCATTTTTTCAATTAACTGACTGCAATTTTAAAGTGATTATTTGTTTATTACAGGGAGTCTAAGTTGGAAATATATTTCTCATAAAGAGTAATTAGTCAAATTCTTGGAGCAGGCGTCATAGAGTACAGTTTTACGAGACTTTATAGCAATATGGGTTAGTTTCGTAAAATGGACCCTCCCTAATTTCTTAACATAATGAATTCTCTGATGTTCTAATTTATTAGTGTTTAGTGTTTCGAAGTAGGAATAATTATTTGTATTAAGACTTGGGTCCTGTTTTCTGGTGCTTGGATTAAAATATCAATATTTCGCCTGGAAAGGCTTATTGATGGGTCATACAAAAATGACGCAAGAAAACATGCAAATGTGAAATTAAAGTTTGGTGATGTGTGGTCATTAGGTGATTAGAGTAAATTATTTTCTTATTTATGTGTTCAAGAACCATTCTATCAAAGCTGGTGGTTTCCTGTGCATAGTCCACCTGGTCCAGCTATCAATATGAAAACAAAATCTATACAGTTTGTTGTTGAAATGTGTGAATAACAGATTCAAGTTTTAAAAATGGCATTAGCAAAGAAATTGAACCAACACGTACTGCAAGAGCATTTGGAAAGAGTTAAAAGCATCCAAGTACAAGCGGTTGGTCATTTAATGCATTTGGAAACATATCTTAAAGAAAACATTGTTAAAATGAACTTTAATGTTAAAAGAAAAATTACTACGAAGTCAAAGGCTACAACAAATATTTAACGGAAAAAGCATTCCAGTAGTTGCTGGAACCACTGCAATAAGTATTTAAATATCGACAGTTCCCCAGTCAATTTGTAAATATCAACTGTTCCCCATTCAGTTTATTTTCTAACAGTCGGAGCGATGTTGTATCTGGTGGTGGTAGACGATTCGTTCGTTATTCGTTAGTTATTCGAATAAAAAATGGCATAAACAATTATTGCTAACTATTTTTTGTGTTAGCAATGAAATACAGCAGCATCTTTGCTCGGTACTATAAGCAGTATGATTAGCAGGTTGCTTAAGAGTTTTGATCAAATTGGTTTATTCCCAGCTGTAAGGTATTGTTGTACCTTTTTTCGCATTAGTACTGTTGCTGTTTATAAATTTGATTGGAGATGTTAGCAAAACATATAAGACAATAAGAAAACTATTTCAAAAACAATGTTATGTATATTTAATTTGTATTGCTTGTTGGTTTTTTCATCAATGTGTGTTATGTTTAATTGTAGTTTGGACTTGACCTTGTCCAAAATCAAGTTCAGTGTGTTCCTGACTAGAAACACTAATGATGTTTTTACTTTGTAAACAAATAATGCATCGTTAATATTTTTAAGGGTGTGGGTTAAATATTAGGATTATTATGTTAGTCCTAGTTAAGGAAATTATGTTAACTATATTCTTTATTATAATTTTAGTAACAGATTTTATCTTGCTGACAAACTCAGAATCTTCTAGAATGGAAAATTTCATTAAGTCATAGTATTTCCAGAAAATGCTAATTGTGACCTAGGAATTAGAGGGCTTTATAATCTTGTTGATCTAAAACTATTTATTCTTGCTTTGACATCTAAAACTATTTATTCTTGCTTTGACATCTTGTGGCAGAATTATTTGTATTTCTGTGTTCACTATTTTGATTTGGGTGAAATTATTTATTCAAGTTAATTTTCTCTGAAATTACAAGGTGCTCTTTAATAATATTTATGGACAGATACATTAACTTAGAATTACAGTGAATTCAAACAAGTAAATCTTGGATTATATTGCTGTGATTCACCAAAAGACTGTTAGAACATCATTACACTTTAGGCTATTGGTACATGATTAATTCAAGACTACAGGCACATCAGCTTCTTCAGTGCTGGATTTTATTTTGAAACCCACTGGAATTTAATTAAAACTTTTATAATTAGGTCTGGTGATAGAACTTTTAGGATTGTCTGGGATGTAATTCGCAATACTACAAGTTCCTTTTTTGCTTTGTTTTCTAGGGAAATAAATTATTTGTTGATTACAAAACTTGTTGGATTCGCTCCTTTCTATGACTAAGTTTAAGACCATAGAATCGTAATAAAGTAAACTATAAGATCTCCTGTGACCACTGATATCAATATAAATGGTTGCTAAAATTATGCTAAATATTGTATTTTTTCTTCTTTACCCTTCAGTTTTGCGGGGGGAGGGGGCTGTCATTTGAAAATCCAAAGGCAAATCGCAGTATCAGAACTGACGGTAGTACTCTCATCGTCCTAATTTTACTTTCTGTACGAAACTGTTTGTCTTCTTTTTTGTCCACAACAATTTCTTTTCGTGCTGCCGCTGTTTTTGGAATAGTGTTCTTCACTGCGTTGTTAAATAACGATAGAGTTTAACATTAGTTTAAGCTATATCCAATGATATTCCCCATGTTGATTACTGTGCTGCTCGGTAACAAAGAAAACATTTAAACCAGAATATTGTCTAATTTTTATTTTTATTTTGAAATAGGTTTTGTAAAATTTGTTAATAATATTTTCATCATTTCTTAAAGCTTCATTAAGTTTAGCAGTGTCTCTTACTGTATAAATAAACCGTGTAGTAGATATTCTCTGTTTCGTACCTATGCACCTAAGTTGCAGATTACATAAATCCAAATGTTTTGATTCAGGTAAAAGTATTTTATATTAAGATAAGTTTTATTTAGCAAACATGACATTTGTATATTCATTTGCCAAATTATGATATCGTTTGTATTAAATGTGTTCAAAACTTTCACAAGCAGCTGATGTCAATCGCAATGCACTTTAAGTTTGATCTGCCAAAATATGATATCACATTGTACTATGTGTCTGTTCACTGAGATATCACTGTCACTGAGATATCACTGTCCATGAGATATCACTGTCAAAATTTTAAGAATTGTTGTCACAAATGCGAACAATTGAGTTACATTGTATTAAGTCGATCTTTTTGTTAACTGGATGGATATATTTAATATGTTACCTTTGTTGATGCCTATGAATTAATGTGTTGTATTAAATTGAATCACATAACAAGGTTAGGGTTCTCCACTAATTTGTTTTCTAAATCTGAACATTCGTCACACCAGAAGTAGAAACTATTTCTTTAGGACCTTAGTCCAATACTTTAGTAGGTTAGTCTATTACTTTAAGACTACAGTCTGCCACCATACGACTAGAGTCTATTACGTTAGAACTAGATCCTGTTACTTTTGGTCTAGTTCCAGGGCCGTGGAGAGCGATCACGGGCTCTGGGGTAAGAAACATCTGGGCCTCTCCTAGTTCTTGTTCAAACAAAATTTTTCTTTTATAAAATTAAAAGTGTTATTCGGCCCGGGTCCCGGGAATATATCCCTGTCCCCCCCCCCCCCCCCCCGCCCCCACGCCTCTTGTCGGCCCTGACTAGATCCTGCTACTTTTAGACTGCAAGGCTATTACTTTTGGACTAGGGGGTTAATACGTTTGTACCGGAGACCGCTCCGGTGGCCTAGTGGTTAGAGCATCTGCCTCAGATGCGGGAGGTCATGGGTTCGATCCCCGGCCGAGTCATACCAAAGACTTACAAAAATGGTAATAACAGCTGCCTCGCTTGGCGCTCAGCATTAAGAGGTTAGTGTTTGGACTGGTCGGCCTGGTGTCAGGATAATGTGACTGGGTGGGACATCATTCTACATGTCTGCGGCATGATGCCCCAGTGCTAGACATCACTATAAACTGCCACACTGCAGACATCGTCGCAATATGACTAAAAAAATTGTTAAAGCTACGTTAAAAATCCAAATCACACACACACACACACACACACACGTTTGTACCGGCGAGTTCTCCAATGTTTCTTTGGGTTTACAAAAACCGCCTTGTGGCTATGTCTGTAAGTAATGTCCATTATTGAAATTTTTGCATAATAATAATTATAATAATAATATGAAACTGACTTTTATTATGCAGTTACGATGAGCATATATTTACTGTCTTTCTTAAAAAAAAATGTATATGAACTTCATTTTGGATTTTTCTCTCCATCATCTCATTTTCTCCACTGGAATACCATTTACATCTTGTTAATTTCACCAGTTATGTCATCTCTGGTATCTTGCATTTTGTTGGTCTAATGTCTCCATCAGTTTTTCTGTTGCATTTACAACTATATATTATTTGCACATCTGCATTCTACATGGTAATACAATATATTTATGTAGTTTAATTAGAGTTACAACAAAATGGCAAATGAAGAGTTGAAACAAATTGTATCGTCAAAATCTCAATATGCACACGCTGCAAACGATGCCCTGTATTTTACATCATCCGTACGGTATACAAATTTTTCCCATGTTAATCAGTTTTAGTTCATCCTGTAATTTGTGCATGTGTCAAAATTGTACACGTTAAAATCTGTATACCAAAAAAGGGATAATTAAGTGTGCCAAACACATGTGTTGTTGGGACAGTTCCTGTACCTTCTTTGCATTAAATCTGAAATAGGTTTCAATGCGTCCAAAATTGTATCAGCATCTATGTAATTTTTATTAAAATCTATTTTGTTTTTAAAAGATCCCATAAAACTAGCTGATAGTCTTTGATATTGAGTTTGGTTTTATTTAACTTTTCAGATATGTATTTATAATAATCTTCATAATTTTTGATGTTTTGTATATATATATATATATATGTATATATATATATATATATATATATATATATATATATATATATATATATATATATATATATATATATATATATGTTGTGTGTGTGTGTGTGTGTGTGTGTTTCTTTTGTAATGGCATTTTTTACCCTGCTAGGACATTGTGAAATTGTATTCGTTTTTTAATGTTTTTCATTTGGCATTTGGTTTTTACCGATCTGGTTTTGGACGGACCTTATTTATTTTCCTCTGGTTTTCTGATCAACACCTATTTACATATCAAGCATGTTTTGGCTACTTTATGCTCGGATACATCAGGGTGTTTACATCTGACACATTCGGGGAACTCTTTATCTTTAAAAAAAATCAAAGACTTTATGCTAGATCAAATTGCTATATATGTACTTTTTTCTGTCGTATCCGATAAAGAGGCATACTTTTGACTCTAACGACATGTACTTTTAGCAGTTTCCTAACTTTTCAACGATTTGTTATCTTCTTTGTATTTCATGTGTACATTCCTTTCACTATTTATTATTTGGGTCTTTAATTTATTTTTTACTTTTTATATGTCATCTTCCTTGTCATACAGAGATACGTCTTCTTTATTAATCATGCTTTCCATAGCTTTTCACTTCAAATTTTTACTGGTCATAATCGACTGGATCACTTAAATGTACTTGCTTTATTTTAAATATTTCCTATATAATATCAGGATGGTATAACTTTTCTAAACCTGATTTGTATTTGGAAATTTTGTTCACGGATTTTTAAATCTAGTCGTTCCAAAATGAAGTAGTTCTCAAGTAGGCGTATCTATACT
The DNA here is from genome assembly GCA_016617855.1 of Megalonaias nervosa. Lineage (NCBI taxonomy): Eukaryota > Metazoa > Mollusca > Bivalvia > Unionida > Unionidae > Megalonaias > Megalonaias nervosa. Next base: position 9,687 of record JAECUM010086742.1, on the reverse strand, counting down.
TTTAGCCTTGCTTGAGTCTATCTGTGGAAAGTGCTATTGTATCCATTAATTAAATTTGTTCAAACGTTAACAGTTTTCTGGTTTCATTTTGACTGAAATACTATTAAATTCTACTCTTTACAGTTCTGTTAAACCTTTCCACTATTTATGCATTTTTTTTTTTGTCAGAGGAAGTTTAAAAGTATTCAATGTTTCATTTCCCAACAAATCCTTAAAATTTTTCGCATGACTCTTTTTCTTCATCATGCTGTACCTTTATGGACATTAACTTTTTAAAGATTTCTCCAAAGGCTTTGTGTATGCCATCTTCCGTATGTATGTATGCACGTATGTATGTATGTATGTATGTATGTATGTATGTATGTATGTATGTATGTATGTATGTATGTATGTATGTATCTATGTTATGTATGTGTGCGTGAGTGCGTGCGTGCGTACATGTACGTACGTACGCACGCACGCATGTGTGTATGTATGTATGTATGTATGTATGTATGTATGTATGTATGTATGTATGTATGTATGTAAGTATTTTCACCTTTTTGAGCTCCGTTTAATGTTCAGCAACTGCGCTAGAGTGGATAAATATATATGTGTTGTTTTAAATGTGACAATTGACTTTTATCATAAATTTCAGCAAAAGTCAATCTGATCCAACTAGTTGGTCAGTCCCCTTGTGGCAGCTGGAGATTTTAATGCACCTAACCTCCCCCAGAAACAGGATTCGTCGCTTTTCTTAATTTGAGCTGCCTCTGGCGTATTACATAAATCAGCTGGGATGTCGCTGAATCACTTCAGCTACAGGATTACGTGTAACCCCCACTGTGAATACTATTTCGAAACGAACGTCAAGGCGCTGCGAAAGTAACACAAGCTGTAGGCATAATGTAACCGTTTCCAGTGATTTAAGGTACAGCGCAGTTTCATATGTCCTTCAATCTAAAGTTATGCCAACTCATACTCTTGGCACTGACTTGATGCCATACTCACCTTTGATTCAAGGCATTCAGCCCAAGATACTTGATGCCATACTCACCTTTGATTCAAGGCATTCAGCCCAAGATACTTGATGCCATACTCACCTTTGATTCAAGGCATTCAGCCCAAGATACTTGATGCCATACTCACCTTTGATTCAAGGCATTCAGCCCAAGATACTTGATGATGAATAATATCGTTCTTGTCACACATAATTATTCAATGCTGCGTGATTCAATTAAATATGTAGTTTTGTTAAATTTGAATAAAAACGTAAGACTCTTTAAAAAGATTTTTTTAAAAACAATATACAAATAGATACCTGTTAATGTCTTGTACTTTTTAAATTGTCTTATTCGTATTCTGTAGATTCTTTGTAAAACTTGTAAAATAAATAAATAACCAGTGATTGAATGTGGTAGGGTTGAATGTCTTAGAATTGGCAATATAAATGCTAGCTAAATGTGGTGACTGGCACTTGAATAATTTCGTTTGTAAATTAACTTAGTGTTATATTTTACCTTGAGAACAGCAATAACAAAATAGGCTTTATTGTGGTCTTTACGTACAATGCATTCAGTCAATCCAATATTTTCTTGTCACACATAATTTTTAAATGTTATGTGATTAATTTAAATACGAACGTTTATTAAATATCAATATAAACGTACAAGCCTTTTTAAAAAGAACGTTATACAAAGGAGATACAAATACATAATTTGTTTCAGTGCTTTTGACTATAAAACGCTTGTTCGTTTTATTTCTTTTAGATTATGTTTAGAAATAGCAAATAAATAACTCAGTGTTGGGTGTGTTTGAATAGGCAATGTGTATATTACTTAGATTTGTTGAATGACATTGTAAAATAGTTTTATTAGAAATCAGCTAAGCGTTCTATATTTTTACAGCCAGAGCAGTTTATACAAAAGAAAACCAACTTTACAATGGGCCTTGCATACAAAGTCGTGCATCAGGGAGTAGATTCAGCTATATCAAGCTCTGCTTTGCCTTGATATTGTAATGACTTTTCAATTTATAGTATTGCACAAAAATTATAGGGTTCTTGAATAAGTCACATTACGTAATGAGTTTGATTTTGCAATAGTGTATGACGCTTTGCTGATTAAGAGAATGTCATCAAATGCTTGTTTTATGTTGGTCTTGTCCTCCTTCATTCATGCCGGTCCACGTCTGGTTGTGTTGGCTTGGGACAGTACATCCATACCTGAACCAATACAACTGACCGTGATTTATAATATTTTTAGCACCAGTGTTAAATGTCTTAAAAGTAGATTTTGACTGGACAGTATGTACTTATTTTTAATGATTCTTTGTTTGAAAATTAATTAACTATACAACCAATTATCTGTACAAGTTTTTAATCCTGAAAGTATATCAGCACCAAGTACATGCGTCTGTTCCAAGGATGGATAATTTGCAAATTTTGCTATGGAAATTCAAACTGACGCTTTTTCTAATAAGCCAATTATGCTGAAATGTATGCACCTTGAAAAGAGCCACTACACATTAGTTCTGCTGATTTTGTCTTCTGTTTTCTTTCACAAAAGAGATGCTAATATAGCATTTTGATAATAAAATGGGTTTGTAATTACCGCAAAACGCAAAATATCTGTCTTTCATATTGGATTAATAGATGTGTTTTGATTGACAGAATTCTACACGCCTTGCGTACTACTAGTCAGATACCGTTTAATTTCATCGTAAATTTGAAACTGAAAACTTGCACTTTTGGGTCATTTCAAGTCGACGATTAAATCAGCCAGCCATAATGACGAGGCCATGGCCATGTGACTGGGGGACATGTTTTCCGGACCCCTTCCCCAGGTTAAATAAAAAACGTACAGACTCAAATGTAGTCACTGGTCACTTGAAATTTAACCATCGTTTTATTCTTCGGCACGTTAATTGGGTATAATTCATAATTTGAGTAAATAGACATATTGACGATTGCTTTGGTGTCCTTTCGAGAAAAGTCGGGGCCAGTTTGAAATTTTGGAAACCCCACCCACACCCCCACAACAATTGACCAGATCCGACCCTAGAAGTAACTAGGAGCAAAGCTTCAGTGGACAAGCAGCATGTGCTGAATAGATTCTGTGATCTCTCAAATTCAGCCTCCCCCAACCCCGTCGATGCTGTTGGATGTCGGATGACCGAACTTTCTAACAGTTGACATGGATGAAGGTTAAAGCTCGTCATAAATCGAGTAGCTATTTATATCCTTTAAAAGAGTTATGTAGATGTTTTGACTGAGACGACATCCCAAAACATACCTCACTATTTGAAAAACATTTCTTTTAAGAGACAGGTGGAACATAAACACACTGCGAAACACTATCAAGCCTATGGCTCGGATTTTGCGAACAATTTTGTTTGTAATATCACATGCATGTCTGTCGGAAATGGATATTGCAATAAATCCTATAAGCTTGGACGAGGGAAGTTTGGCAAAACCAGTCGTCTCGTTTCATGCTTTGTAAAACGACTTCATTGTAGATATGGAGTAAAGTTTCGTTAAGATATTTGTAAAGGAGTAGGTACATTTGTTCGTGCATCTGAAAACCTTCGAATAATAACGTAGACCAAAACGAGTCTGTTGACCCTATACCCTACATTTGGGTGCAGTGTCAAGAGAACTCAATTCTTTTTGCTCCCTACACTGTTGAGAGATGGGAGTACATAACATAATGGTGATCAAGAGGCAAGAAAGTGGGAAACTTAAATCTCCATTTGCAATGAAATTATTTCCTCACAGGTTATACTCCCCCACCCTCTCCACATACCTGTGATGCATATGGCGACCCTACCTATAACAGAGAGGACTGATCATTGCTCGGATCGCCTACCCCAACCTTAAGTTAAGGGGGGGGGGGAGAGAGAGAGAGAGAATGGGAGTTTGCAGTGAGCATGAGGAAGGGTGGAATGGTGAATGGTAATTGCAAGGTAGATATGTACCTGATATACCATTCCGGTCATGTATTTGTATCGCAAGCGGGGTATAAGATTTTTGCTATTAGGTCTCGATGCAATGACTAGCGTATTCAATACGTGCACAAATTTAATTATAAAGAACTTTACTTCTATCGGTGACAGTTGCTATTGTCACATAACAGCGCATGGAGATAACCCGAAACTCGTTCAATATCAATAGCAGCCTCTTGCTTAGGATAAAACTGAATGCGCGCCACAGGTTTTATGTAGTAATATCAGTGTGCATTTGAGATGTAACATGCTCTTCAGGATTAAATTTTACCGTTTTAACAACCAAATGAATTGATATTCTCCAACTAAGATCACTGAACATTGGAGCAAAAGTGCGTATATTATGAAACAAAAAGTTTCCAACTGATGATTTGAAAAAGCTATTTTTTTTTATTTTTTTCTTCTAGAATGACGTCGCTAAGAGATTCCATACAGTTGGATGCTAACGAGATGCTTACTTGCCTTCATCATTGCAAACGAAGCTTGAAATTGCATCACAGTGAATATACGTCTGCCCTGGATAATATCGATAAGTCTTCAAAAGACATCGAGGAGGAAATAAAAAGAACAGCGTCCGAAATGATTCAGTATGTTACAGTGTTAAGAAATTCCACTCTGGACAGTTTATCAAAGCTATCAAGAGATTTGAGAGATTCTGTTCGGAAAAAATCTGAAATTCTCAAGGAATATCAGAGAAGGTAGGCAAATATTCTACACCAATCAATGAGCAATTCTCAAAATTTTCAAAGTGTCACCTCTCGCACATTCTGTGGAGATTTTACGAGTCTATCGTGCGGAACTGAATATCAGTCACAATAAGATCATGTCTCAACTGTTAAGGCCCCGTTGGCAATCTACGCTTAGTCCATTCTATCTGTGCGTCTGTTTTCTGCCCCCACCCCCAAAGAAGCTAGTTAGGACGATTAGAAAAAAAATACGTTCAACACAGACAAATGAAATTTGGAAGGTATGCTCTATCGATATGAAAAAGATTCAACGAATTTTTTATGCTAATTTAGTGACATTGTTTCCTTTCTCTTTTGCGCATGTCGTTGTAAGGTTATGGGTTCAACACCCACCCAGGCCAGTACGGACCAGATGCCTCGGTGTGTCCTTGGGAAATACAAGTTTGTCCCATCTCCTGGGCACGATATAGCCGTTGTGTTAAAAGTGCCATTAAAACCAACAATTCCTCCCTGCCAATGAGGACTCACATTTATTAGGTCACGGATCACTTTAATATCCTCTTTTAATTTACAGAAATACTATACTTTTATTTTCCAAAGTCCACTTGATTAAAACATGTTTTTTTTTATTGCTTGGTGATATTTTAAAATTTCTGAAATTTCTAGATACGAACGTCTTTTTGTGTAGTAATACGATGAAAGCGATTTAAACTCACCTACGGCCCTAATGATGGTGCGATCTTAAACCACTTACGTCCCTAATATTGGTGCGACCAGGGGGGTCTAAAATCCTCGCAGCAAAATCAGAAAGAGTATGAGAACCACTAATTATATTTTCGCGTCCTTCTTAAATCACGCGAAATTTTAACAAAAATTAAAATTACATTAAATTACATATTAAATTAACGATCCAGCTAGACGACTTAGCCACAGAAATGACCTCTTCACTTGCAAAAATGATCTGTTGAAATTACTGAATCTGTTTGGTGGAAAATGTATCATTGAAATAATATTGGGCTGCATGATCTCTAATGTGAATTTGACACAAATATCAATCTATATCAAGGAATATAATCCAGTCATCTTTTATTCACCGCCCTTTCTAGCATGCTGCATTCAGTGCATACAACTGTCTTGAGATTCATAGAAGACATGTAACCACCGCAAAGTTTCAGCTGAATATAGAAGACTGACAAGTTGAATGATCTGAGGTATGGGTATGGAAAAAAAGAAAGGACACTTACATGTTTGCATAAAAAGTACATGTTGGAATCCTGTGTAAACTAAACGATACCTGTTGAAAAAAGATGTAAATTACCTTCATTTTTTTAGCACTAGCGTACCATTGTAAAAGTATTTGAATAGAATAATTTTTTTCATATTCTACGATCACGAAGTCTAAATGAACAATTTCGATTAGATCTTTTAGGATCCATTATCAAGTTTCAAGACCGTTACTGAAAAAAATAATTTTACTAATTAATTTAAACAAAATCAGTGCAATGTGATATATGGATTACAGAGACCTCTTTTGTAATAAGAGTGTAGTACTTATTAAGCTGCATCACCTCCGTAAGTCTCGTGGTTTTAGGTAAGATAGAACCCATATAGCAACAAAAATCTCATGTCATAAAACCAGTAAAAGTAGATGCAAATGGGAAATTGCTGATGCAAAAAAGATCGAATGTTAGTTATTTTAGCTCATATTAATATAATTTATGTTGGTGTAGGTACTGAAACACAAACGGAATCTATGCTAAGGCTGAAATAGAGACAAGAAAACATTGGATTTAATTTTAAGCCTTCTGCTGATTATTGTTTTCTACGTGGCCAAACAGGAAATAGCATCTAAGTAGTACCAGGAGTGTGTAAGGGACCAGATGGATTACTATTGGGCTTACCAAAATTTAATATGGACCAGTAAGAATTGAGGTATTATTACACAAATTTAAAAACCAGTTATTTACTATACAACACCCAGTTAGCTACTATCCGACACTCACACTATGCCATACCATCAACGTGCTGTGTGGAATGGCCAGCGTCAACTTATCTACAATCCAGTACCCAGTAATATCCTATCCAGCACCAACAATTTACCATCAGCACGTCGTTGGGAGTAGCCAATACCCAGGTATATACTATCCAACACCCAGTAATCTACTATTCCACTTGAGTAGTAAAAGTCATTTTTCGCTAAATTGTACGCTACTGCAAGAGTTAAAGTTAGTTGTTTTTGTTTTCGCCCATGTGTTGCTAATCGAAAAGTAAAGGTCAGTCTCGTCATTAAATTGTTTGCGGTTTTTTCACAGACTGTGTGCTGCTGCAACAGTAAAACATAGATTCTTTACTAAACGGGCGTTACTGCAACATTAATTGCCAGTTTCTTCATTAAAATGTGTTATGTTTTTTTTTAATCTCACTAAATCGTGTTCTAATGGAACAGTAGACTCGTACAAAAACACAGTTTGTATTTTCTAAACTGTACATTTTGCAGTATCCCAGTTTATAGAACGCGATGTTTATACTACATCGGAAACAAACATGTTCGGCGTAATGTTTGATGTACTTTTATATCAAAGGAGGGAGTTCCATTATTTTTTGCAAACAGCAGAAACTAAACTACCTGGAAGTTATGCATCTTAATGTTCTTATTAAGAAAGAATTTTTCCGTCTTTCTGTAAAAATCAAACATATGCAATATTAAGAGTGCTTATATACATTATACTGTTACGACTCTATGGTCACAAATTTAAGTAACAGAAAAGAACCAAAACCAGCAAGTTTTATAAAACTTAACAAACAATTTAATTATCAAAGTTGTAAAGGAAACATGTGAGAGGAACTTATGGTATTATGAAGTGAATCCAAACTAGTCCTTATACAGGTAGATGAAAGTCCTAAATGAATGAAAAGTTCCTTATAAATGTCAATACCGGAAACGTACTGGAAAATTGACGTTGTCAAGATGGCGTTGCCCAGAATTCCTTCCAATAATTTATAACAGTTCCAGAACAATATTATAGCACCAATAATGAGCACTTTCTATTTCCACAGAGCAGTCCAAACAAATGTTTTTCCTCTCGAATAATATCTAAGTACAACATAAAATACGTCTGCAGACTTACATCAGGAACACAATAAGTGTGAATGACTCCAAGAATCAGAATGAATCTGAATGCTTAATTTTCTCCTTATATGCACCGTATATTCGACTGTATCTCGCAATAGACCCCACGTGACAGCGTACACTACTCATTTTGCGTCGACTTGGGCCTGTCCACGTGACCTAGCGCAACCAATGGGAAGTTACAGAATTATTCTCGAAACGTCGAAATCGCATCAGGTGGCGCTCTACAGTTTCGTATTTTGCATAGGGTTAGGATTTTAAAGAAAAAGAATTCCCCCGGGTTTCCTCACTAGTTATACTGGCTATTTAAAAAAGACCTTGTATATCTTAGGTATTGTTCAAAGAAATACCTTTAATTCCCTTTATTTTGGTGTATGATTGATGGGTGTAATATGGGTTATAGAGTAAACAGCTTGGCCTTACTCCAGATGTGCATCTTTCAAAAAAGTGCTAGATCCACTTGGTCATTTTCACTTCCTGAACTTCAGAGGTAAATTGTAAAAAAAAGAGCCGATAACTATTTTTACATTTTATATATTTGGTAATTCATTCATTGCACTTTCAGAAGCTGGTATTGTCTAGTCTGGCAAAATTCATTTTCCCTATTTTAATAGCTGCTAAGGATAGTGTACTTTAGACAAATTCAGGCTGATTTTTGGAGCACAAGGGAGCAGTCATTTTAGTTAGCAGTATGCTAAGATCATTTATAATTTCCAAAAGTACAATATCCAAAGAAATGTCAGCCACATTCATCAAAGTAGCATAGAGGTATGCTAACATTCTCTCCACTGTGCATGTTTTAAATGCAAACAACTTCACCTTACATACGTCACTCTCTCAAAAGTACATAATAACTGGTGAGCGCCCCCTTAAGTCACTGAAAAATTACGTCATAGGCGCCATTTTAAGTTTTATCATTAAGATTATTATTTATTGGCAACACATACGTAAACATCTACTTATAAATCCTATGCAAATTGCGCTCTTAACAGAGCCAGGTCGCGTAGACAAATGTATTACAAAAGATATTCTATACAGTTTACAACCATGAATAAAACTTACGAAAAGTAAATAAAATCATGTACCAGGAGTTACACAAAATATAGATATACATAACAATACCTATAAACATATACTATTACACAAGAAATGCTCATTTATCCTCTTGCACTCCAAATTATGACTCTACATAAATAATTTAGGATTACCCGTGTTAGTGATTTAGCACATATTCAGAATTTCCATTTGGAGTTGTGCCAACGTATTTACTAAGACTTTGTAAAGATTTAAGTGAAAAGCAAACTCAAAAACATTTCTCGATTTGTAAACCATTGCTCTTGCTATACTATAAGAAGACTATTTCCGAGTTGCATCAAATTCCATAAAAGGAGGTCAAAGACCGCGTTCAAAACTTAGTGGGTTACTATGGACATATTTAATATTGCATTCCCCGTTTGACCCCATAATTTGTTAATGGAGGCGTCTTGTTAAATTCCCGTTTGACCCTATGGAGACCCATACGTGTTAAATCTATAAATATATTTTACTTTGTATTTCCTGCTAGAGACTATGGAAGCCCTAAATGCCAAAAATGAATGTCTAAGTATTAAATTCCAGTTATATGTCATACAGGTTCTAACTGTTAAACCTACATATACTAAAAATTATAGCTTTATATGAATTTTCCATTTTCCTGATGGTTCCATCAAGACTTTGGCAAACAATCGCCTCCCTTCGTTCTGTCATTTTGAGATCTAATTGAGTCATTTACATTTTATTAGATCTTTTTGTATCAGCAAGACTGATCGGGGTTAAAATTGTAAATTTAAAAAGCAGCTAAAAATAGTATCAAGAGGGTCAGATTTCTCTCTCTCTATATATATATATATA
>JAECUM010086736.1:0-15571 GCA_016617855.1 Megalonaias nervosa | reverse complement strand
AATCCCAGAGGGCTCAGTTTGACCTAGTGGAACGTAATCCCAGAGGGCTCCGTTTGACCTGGTGGGACGTAACGAAAGGTTAAATTTCAATAAACCTAACGCTGGGTCCATAAAGTTAGAACACCTGTGTTAATGGTTTTCATGTGTGATTATACGTTTCATGTCCTGGTAGATGTAAACAATTCTTACATCAAAATTGCTTAGCAACTGTGTTGACATTGAAATGTTTGGAAGCTATTAAAATAAGGGATCTAAATGTATCACATCAATCATTTTGTGGAATTAGTCAGGTGTAACAGTGGTACATTATATTCTTTCTGTGCACATACTTTCTCCGAAAACTAAGGTAACACTCAACTTCAATTTTTACAACTTGCTCAAAAATACGCGAGCCAAGAGTTGTGTAAGCATATCAACAATTTTAGACATACACGTAAAGGGACATTTTTGGCCAATGTCAGCACATGAATCATTTCGTTTATGGTTAGCAAAATTCGGCGATGTCTGTGAGCAGAGATTGTAAAGGGGGTGTCTCGTGTGGGTGTGCCCCTCTGTTAATTGATTTGGCGATCGTTATCTAGAGGATGACCTCCCTCGATGTTATTGCCCAGTGTGAGTGGGTAGATAGAACATTGACAGAGACCTGAGCGAGACTATTGAGAAGAAATAAACAAATACGAGACCCCTTAAACAATAAAATAAAATAAATTTTAATTAATTAATACATAAACTAAAAGTGCAATTTCAATCCAACAGATTTACATTAATGGAATTTAATAGCAATGTTCAATTTACGGATTCGTTCATCATAGTAACGAGTGGTGAAAAGAGTACAATGTCCACGCCTGACTTGCATCACCTGGCGTCGTTCCTCTCTTGACTTTGTGTATTCCACGTCTAGCGTGTATGCTTGGTTCTTCCTCTGACCCTTCTATTCCGAACTCTCTATTTGCGGACTTCCCTCTTGGACTGTCCTCATCGGGTTCTCGGGGAGGGATATAGAAAGCTGTTCCCTTAAATGACAAGATTACGACGAAAGCTTTATGTGTTTCACCACCTATCCGTATATATAAAATTCTCTTACTTTCGTTATTCAGAAACGCAAATAGCTATCCACACTGCATAAATTGTGACATAATGTGGCCTTAACGATTAACGGTCCTTACAAATTTAATGTATTTGAGGTAAGGTACCATCATTATCTCTAGTACAAATGACTATTACAATATACGTCCAAGTCTGACCTTAATTAAACAGTTCATCGCCCTTGCTTCCCGCCTGACTAGAAATTAACGCGTGCGGTGAATACAACAACGTTGCCGTATATATCTACATACGTTACTATCCGACTTCTTACATCTAGCTAGTCTGTTCCACTCAGTAAGATAAATGCTCGATTACTATTGCATAGGATTCACTAAATTCTAGTTTACAGTAACTAATAACCTGCAAGATCATTTAAGTATTACAAAATCATATATAAATATGCAATTATCATTAACTCACGAGAAACTGTATCATCCTACAGACAAAGGAAATTAATTCATATAACCATAAGAAATTCTACACATTTGAATATTTGGATTAATTCATAAATCCCTATGAAAAACTACACATTTGAATATTTGGATTACATCATAAATTCCCATGAAATACTACACATTTGAATATGTAGATTACATCATAAATCACTATGAAATATTACACATTTGAATATGTGGATTACATGCAATCCGTCAATTCTATCAATGAACTAATAACTGTAAAATTAAAGAAATAAATTGCATAACAACTCTAACATATCAACAGATTTCTATGAAATTGAATAAATGATACATAGCATGGATCATAGCATATCAAACACAGTTGCATAAAACTAAACAAATACAATAGAAAATAACATAGAAATTAAAATTGCGTACCTTAATGTTGTTTCTTTTCCACACAATCGTGCGTCCTAGCACTATAGCCTGTCCTTTCCTTTCAAGACAGCTATCTGGCTTCTTTACTTGTTAGCGAGGGAAAACACTATTCTTTTAGGTTTCGCACGGAGTCAACTTATCTTCTCTCAAGCAAGATTTCTGACTATAGAATTTTGACTAAGGTCGGTAAATTTAAACTCCCATAACTTCCAAAGTGTACGCTTTAATTTTAACTGACCAATCGAAAGCAACTGTTCCTAAATTTTCCCCAAAATAATCATGTCTTTTATCAGATTTTGACGGTCTAGAATGCGATGCAATCAACTTTCCTTTGAAGATCAATTATTTGACATGCGGTCCTTTACAAACAGATACGGTTGGTGGCCCTAATGTACTTTTCCAGGATACCGTTACGGTCAATTTTACTGAACCTTAACGCAGGTTCCTTTATGTTTCAGAGATGAAATAAGGGAAATATCAAAGTGACCTTTCTTAAAGACTGTTCTGACTTGACTATGATAAAATTTTAATGCACAATTTATTCAACTTGGAGATTCAGTACTTCTTCAAAATTCGACACATTACAGAGATGTTGCCTTAATATTTAAGATTTGTCACAGAGTTAAATAATCTGAGGTTCAGGAAGATACCATAATGGTTTTATTGACAGACAGAAGTATATTTTTGATGACAGAACGAGTATTGTAAATAGTAGCAGAGTTTGGCTATGGAATGCGGCCCATTATGCATAATTTGGATGACCTTGGCGCAATCTGGGCACCATCTTTTCTGAACAATTATTATGGCAAAAATTCTCACCAGAACACAATAGAACATGCAAGATTAAATGCATGTACACACTCTCTTATTTTGTTGGTATAGAGCTTTTATCGCATTAAATCTCAGTCTATTTCATGTCTTGATCCAAATGATTCGAATGCGAGTGCGTTTATATTTCGTGCAGTTTCAGCAAGCTAGTTCTGAAGTGTCCTGATTAAAGGCCATGTTCTAGTTGGAACCCATGGAATGCAGTTAATGAAAACCCTATACCAGTAGATGACTGATGCATTTACATAAATTGTTTCTCAGAGATAAACGTATTAATTGGAATGTACACAAATTAAAACGCGAATAAATAGGTAAATTGGCATGCCGTACGACAAGTGCCGAAGGTTTGTATTTAATTTGTTTCGCACAGCAAGCTTGTCTTACCAGAAAGAACTTCAAGAGCGCGAGAACCATTAAAAAATGTACAGAAATCTGCACGTTATATGGTGATATAGTGAAAAAAATTGGCGACAACCCTAAACAGTTCATAAGTATGAAATATTCCGAATGAACTCCGATTTTTTAATGTGATGATGTACCAAGGCTTGATGTAGCTCAACAATATAATCCAAAATGTCTTTAAATGAGTTTACAATACTCCCAAAGTAGTGTTTTATTCAAAATGTCAATGAGCTTTTAGTAATTCCAATGACTAATTTAAATAAACGATTCCTTTCAAATTATCTGAACACAGCTAAAAATTCTGATAAAAGATTCCCAAAGACTGATATTAAGATATCAATGAACGATTTTGTTTACTTCATTCTTATATGCATACCCCCTTGACTTATGTTACAATAGCATTTTCTGGGTAGAGCTCGATCATCTAAATGGAACATTACACCAAACTGTCAGCAAGTTTAGTCCTTGAACTTAAAAGCAAGTAAACATAATTACAAAACTCAGGTTGTCAATGAAGTTTCCAAAGAAAAACCAAGGTCCAGAACTCGAATCCAAGTAAACATATTTATAAAATGACAGTCACGTAGGCTCAAATGTCTACTCTTAATTTAGGTCTACTCTCAATTAAGGTAAAATGCATAACACACACACACACACACACACACACACACACACACACACACACACACACACACACACACACACAGAGTAGTATGCTGAAAGGAAGAATGATCTCTCGTTTACGTTTCCTAATTATCGTAGTTTTCCAATATAATAGTAAACCACATAAATGATCATTTTCATCATGAGCAGTGGGCCCCAACTATCAGCTCAGCCATGAAAACAAATTTTGTCCTAATGGAAAATTCCTAATATATTTTTTTTAAGCCCTAAAAAGGAAACTATTTGTAAAAACCTGTGTCGTCGCTATCCACTATTTGTAATGTCAAGTTTTAATATTTCTAATAAACACACAGCTTATCGAAGACGGCGAACTGCATCTGTTGTCTGAGAAAAGAGACTAATTCGTGTAACTATGGCAATCGTCTTATTACTGAAGCTTCCATTTCGTTTGAAATTCCAACAAGCTGGCAGTGGTAGTGACATCCGGGCCAGAAACAGGTTAGAAATTAATTATAAATTGATGACATGGGCCTACCAGTACCTGTCCAACAAAGACTTCGCCATTTCGTTGTCGGCAGACAGTTCGAGCGCATACATCAGCTCTCTTCATACTAGCCCCAAAGACGAACTCTTGATAGGTTCTGTTCCATTTCTCTGGCAGCTCTTTAGCGTTTCTCCTAGCAAAGCTATTCAACAAGGCGGACGATATTTATGCTTTTTATTTTCGTGCCCGTACAATTTTTGTTCTTGAAAATATTACAATTGTTACCACATGACTTTTATCCCACCCAACAGAACGAGATGACGTTGCCATTTATATGGTAACGTGATCTTTCCTTTGCCGTTTGTGACCTCTTTGGTTTAATTTAAGTGGTTTTTGCCTTAAAAAAATGCTCTCGTTTATTTAGTAATTAATGGATTGAATCTTTACAACTACTAGCGTTTCATGCATAATTTCAGCTTTTAAGTTGACACATTACATAAGTTAAATGACGTTTGCAATGTATACAGTTAAAGACACTCTGCACTATTGATACTTATGGACTGGCGATCTTTAAGGCAGGTTCTATGTGCCCAACGGATTGGAAACCTAATCGTCAACATAACAACATGTTGCCATCGCTGAGACTACTTCTCGCGCAGCTTGACAAAGTCGACGGTGTTCCATCAAATGTAATCAACCTACCCCAACCCCTGAGCGTAACTATGCAGTCCATACTTCCTTATATCGAATACAAAACTTATGTTGAAAATTCTGGTATCCTTGTATAGCGTACAGTCCTCTGGTGGCCGAAGTGGTTAGAGTGTCCGCCTGGGATGCGGGAGGTCGTGAGTTCGAACCCCGGCCGAGTCATACCAAAAGTTAAACAAATGGTATTCACAGCTGCCTCGCTTGGCGCTCAGCATTAAGAGGTTAGTACTAGGACTGGTCGGACTGGTGTAAGGATAATGTGACTGGGTAGGACATCGTGCTATATGTCTGCGGCCTGATTCCCCCCAGTGCTAGACATCACTATCAATTGCCACAATGCAGACATCGTAGCGATATGACAAGAAAATTGTTAAAGTTACGTTAAAGATCCAAAACACACACACACACACACACACACACACACACACACACACACACACACACACACACACACAAATCAGCAAATGACAAGCAGACAAGCGTAAATAATAACTCGATTACACTTTAAAAATACCTTTCTATCGAAACGTTTGCTGTTTTCTTTTTTAAATTAATTGGTGGAACTACTTTTTGCAGCGTATTAAGATGATTAATAGGCGATGAGTTGCCACATAGCTCATACGGATATCCTTTCTTATTACTGGTTTTACAATAAGATAAATTTAACATATTTTGTGCTTACTTGGTATCAATAATTAAACTCACCATCTTTCGAAGGAATTTCTAAATACAAGCGCTTAACATGGATGTCGCACTGAAGCATTTCACCGATTTAAATTTTTCAGACTGGACACAAGCCATGTGGAGGTCAAAGATTGTTTGCGATTTCCATGTAAAAACTGCTGGTTAGTTGAGTAGGTGTATTAACTTCATCTAAAAGACTCATGGAGGTTTGTCAGTGAATAAAAGTTTAAAACTGTACATAGATATTTTGAAAACTACAATAATCTCAATCTATTTACTAACAATTATTCATCTCGAGAACTTAGGGTCGGGCAATTCATGTGACGTCAAGAAGTAGTCCCGCAAGATTTTCTGACTGTGATGATAATGAATTGAAGAAAGCTATACGATGGAACGGATGTCGATATCATATATATATATATATATATATATATATATATATATATATATATAACAATATATATATATATATATATATATAATAACTATATATATATATATATATATATATATATATATATATTGTTAAGTAACAAAGAAAAGAGTGAAGCCAATACGCTTAGTAAAATTTAACAAAATAATTTATTTCCCTAGAAAACAAGGTAAAAATATGGAAAAGGACTTACAGTTTGTGAATATGATCCAAACATTAATCCTGGAATGTAAAAATATAAGTTCTATCACTAAAAGTTCTAACTGAATCAAAGTTCGAATCCCGATGAAGTACCAATATGGAAGGCAATGACTTTAGATGAGGTCGTTGTACTGATGTCAACAGTTCCTCGTTGAATCACAATTTATAATGTTCCAGTTTAGAATTCCAGAATAATTTCCACTAAATGTCTTTGTCCAAGAATTTTTATGATCACTGGTATTTTCCAGGGAATATAAATTATTTTAAATGAAAAACTCTAACTCGAACTGGTCAGAACACAAAATACCTCTGAGCTCCGAAAGTATTAATTTACGACTGACTGAAAACACTACAAACATCTGTTTTAACCTTTAACTAAAACGCAGTTTAGACCCCGAGATCACTTAATCCGAACAAGGCAGTAAAATAATATGTTAGTTAGCACGTAGGCTAGTATAGCCTTAGCTAAGAATCAATGATTCCCACACTGGAAATGAATTTAAAAAGAAAAGGTTGTTTACAGAGCTGACGCAAGCCAAGAATGACCTTGATTACGACCAATGATTTTCACTCACTGTTTACCAATTCAGAACCAAGGTCAGGAACTAGGTCAGCTAAAAATATAATGTAGCAATAGTGATTATTTACTAGAACTGAACTGAACTTTCTAGAAAAGTAGTCAAATCCAGTGCATAAAGTTATTACAATAACATGCAATGAAATAAAAATAAAATAAAAAATTTTAAACTAACACACAAGTTATTTAATTACTTATATGTAACAATATCCAAAACGGTCCTAGTGGTCAGATGATCTCAGAGGGCTCCTGGTCACAACGGTCATTCTAATTCACACACATTTTCTACATAAATCCCTTACATCCCCTGTATGCAATGGTAACCAGCCTTCAGCGGTCATCGGTATGGTGTTTCCTCAGCATGCAACGGTTTCACGCTGAATTACGCAGTGACTGGAGCGTATCAGCAGTAACCGTTCCAAGTATGCAAATTAAACTTCTTATTTTTGACGAGCGTGATATTGGTTAGATTAATGCATATAACGTGAATCAGTGTTACTTACCGTACTCCAGTCGCACTCTCAGTCAGTCTCAAAGGTGTCAACATGTTGTCTTCAAACGCAAGGCGGTAGTTAGCCTTACAGGAGAGGATCGAGGCAATTCGTTTGCTGGATAATGGAAAAAAGTAGTTGTGTAGTTACAGCAGAAATGGGAGTCGGGCCAGTTCAGATCAAGATATTACGGTCGATTTGGTAACAGCATTAATCCGGAGTGTAAGAGATCACGCACAATCATACTCGATGATAAGAATAATGAACTATGCGGGAAATGGTTCCAGGCTTCTACATCTCGCAGAGTCAAAATATCGGGACCATTGATAAAGATCAAATCACTGAAATTCGCCTATTGTTTGAAGTGTGCGAATTTGTTTCCACCCCTAACTCACTAGCTGGCCAAACAAAATATTAGTCATTTGTTTCATAATCACAGTTCAGCTATCATGTAGTAATATTTTTTGATTTTTTTTTTTTTTTTTCGTTTGGCTAAATAGCTAAACTAAACTCGAGATCTATACTGCTGGTAATAATATATGTAAACTAACAATAATATGTAAACTAATAACAATGTTACTACTACTGCTGATAATAATACATATAAACAAATGATAATGATACTTCTATATCTGCTGAAAATAATACATGTAAACTAATAACAATGTTGCTTCCATTACTGCTGATAATAACAACATGTAAGCTAATAACAATGTTACTGTAATGTGTCGAAGTTAGAATAAGTACTGAACCTTAAAACTGAATACATTGTTCATTAAAATTTTATTACAGTCAAGCCAACAATGTCTTCGTGAAGGGTCACTTCGACCTTTTCTTCATGTCAGTGGTGAACTTGAAAGGCCAGCATCTACGGCTCATTTAGAATTGACCCGGGCATCGCAACGCTGTCCTAAGAAAGTAAACATTAAAGTTACCGACCATAACCGCTTTGATATGAATCCTATGTCAAATAGTCATTTTCAAAGGGAAGTTGATATGCATTGTATTTCTCAGATTCTAGGCTGTCAAAATCTGACGAAAGAAATAATTATCTTGGGGAAAAATTAGGAACCGCTGATTACGATTGGTCAGTTTAAATTAAGGCTTAAAAGTAACGATCTTAGTCGAATTCTTTAGTCGAGATTTCCTGCGAAAGGGACAAGATTGGCTCTGGGAAAAACTAAAGAATAGTCCTTTCTTCGTTAAAACCAGTAAAAGGGACCAGGTGGCTGTCTTGCAAGAAAAGACAGGCTTTAGTGCTAGGACGAGCAATTTCTGAAAGAGAACAGCATTAAGGTACGCAATTCTAATTTTCATGTAATATTCTATTTTATTTGTCTTTTTATGCCAATGTGTTTGATATGACTAGGATTCATACTATGTATCGTTTGTTCGATTTCATGGAAATCTGTTGATAAGCTAGAGTTGTTATGCAATTTATTTCTTAATTTTACAGTCACTAGTTCATTGATAAAATTGACTGATTGCATGCGATCCAAATTTTCAGATGTGTAGGATTTCATAAGGTTATATGAATTAATTTCCTTTGTCTGTTAGGACGATACTGATTATCGTGAGTTAACGATAATTGCATATTTATATCTGATTTTGTAATGCTTAAAGAATCTTGTAGGTTAGGGATTGCTATGAGCTAGAAGTTAATAAATCTTATGCAATAATAATCGATAGTATGTATCTTATTGAGTGGAACTGACTAGGTTGGATGTCTAAAGAGTCAATGTGGTAACGTATGCAGAGAGATACGGGAATGTTATATGCACCGCTCACATGTTAATTTGTGGTCAGCCGCTGGAAGCGAGAGTGATGATGTATCGAATTAGGTCAGACTTGGATGTATATTACAGGGGCGTTTGTAACTAGGGATAACGATTGTACCTTACTCGAAATAAAGTCTAAATTTGTAAGGACCATTAATCGTTAAGGTCACATTATGTCAAAATTTATGCAGTGTTTGGATAGCTAGTTTATGCTTTCTGAGTAACGAAAGTGAGAATTTTATATATGTATAGAAAGTAATAGATATAGAGGCTTAGTGGTAATCTTGTCATTCAGGAAACAGCTCCAGGTCCCAGGAACAGTCGGGGACAGGCCGAAGACGGAAGTCCGGAAAGAGATGAAGCGTTCAGAATAGGATGATCAAGGAAGATCAACGTATACGCATATGGGGAAAGACGTGTGATGCACGGAGACGAAGACAAAAAGCGACGCTAGGTGATGCAAATCAGGCGTGGACATTTTGCTCTTTTCACCACTCGTTACCATGATGAACGAATCCAAAATACAACACTGCTATTGAGATTCTGTTAACGTAAATTTATTTGAATTGAAGCTGACACTATTAGTTTTTTTTTGTTGTTATTGATTAGATTGTTATTTTCTTGTCTTAAGGGGGCTCGTATTGTATTATTTCTTCTCAATAGTCTTACTCAGTTCTCTGTTGATGTTCTACCTGTCCACTCACACCGGACAATAAAATTGAGGGAGGTCATCCTCTAGATAACGACAGCCAACTCTAATTAACCATCCCTCTTTACCAAGAGGGACAACGTTACAGTTACTACTACTGCTGATAATAATACATATAAAACAAATAATAATGATACTTCTATATCTGCTGATAATAATAACGTGTAAACTAATCACAATGTTACTACTGCTGATAATAATACATGTAAACTAATAACAATGATACTTCTATTACTGCAAATGCCATTGCTATTCGTTGGATAATACATGCATTTATTATGGACACAGATCGGGAGGTGAATCTACGTTGAGCTCACCTGTTTACAAAGGCCACTTTGTACATTTCCCATATGTGGCCGCTGTAGAGAGGTTTGGTTGTGCTTAATGAAGAATACTTTATTTCAGACTTTATTGACCATACCTTAAGGTTAAAATAAAATGTATTTTAAACATAAAAATTGTATTGGTGTTTCGTGAACTAATGTAGAAACTCATATAAAAACTGAATGTGGTTTTCTTTTTTTAAGAACAAATTATGTAAGACGTTTTAAATATATTTTGTTTCATTTGCCTAAAATTCTAGAACTAAAATGAATATGATAGTTCAACAGAGATGTCAAGAAACAGTTTGTGTTATTGGATATTACTGTCATCATTGTGAACACATACTGTCTCGATAATTAATGGCAGCTAAATACATTATTGTTGATATGCATGGTAGAGGCACTGTTATATCTTGGAAGGCTTTGTTACGACGTAATTGTTTAAGAATTTTTAGAATGTGCAATGTTCTGAAATTGTAATTTAAATTCATATAATTTTCACAAAGATGATCATTGTTAGAATTTTTGTACGATGTGATTCTAATAATGAAAATGATTGTTAGAATTTTTGTACTGTGTGATTCTACTGTGGTGCCTTTAAAATAGTTTATCAGTTACAGCTGGATCTTGTAGAACACATTTTCAGCTTTATGCCAGCATGTTTGTAAACAACAGCTTTATCTTTTGAAAGGAGTATTCAGTAGAGACTGTCATTCACTATGTCTTGTAAAACGGATATTCAGTAGAGATATCTTTCACTGTATCTAGTAAAACAAACTTTCAGTAAAGCTTTTGCGCCAGCAGTATTGTAAAACAACAGCTGTATCTTTTGAAACAAATATTCAGTAGAGATATCATTCACTGTATCTTGTAAAACAAACTTTCAGTAGCGGGTTTCTCTCGTCGGCAGATTTTCAGGCATCACTAAAACTAGATTAGGATCTAAGTTGCGTGCTGAAGCAGTTTTTCACCAAGTAAAGGATCACTGGAACAGAATATGCGTTTCGTGGTTCTTGAATCATAAGAGTTATGCATGTTCAAAAGATACATAAGCGAAGCTGAGCGTTGCAAGATTGTGCCATATTATGGTAAAGCTAACGTCCCCCAGAATACGGATCACTATATATATATATATATATATATATATATATATATATATATATATATATATATATATATATATATATATATATATATATATATATATATATATCCCCGCTCTCACAGCTTGGTCAAGAATTGGTGTGCCGCAGACTAAGATTCTTGACTTCCTTTTTACAGGCAAGAGGAATGTAATTAGTTTTAGTTAGAGATTTTTCTTAGGTGTATAATGCATTGAGAAGTAACATATGTAGAAGTTATTTTATCTACCTCTAAAGAACTTGTAACTTATTATTATTATTATTATTATTATTATTATTATTATTATTATTATTATTATATGAATTTTTTAATATAGTTTGTCTCAGATTGTTTAAATTTATTTAGGATTTGTGTTAATTTATAATATTAAGTTTTTTTGTAGAAATGGTTTGCTATCAAATTCATGCTTAAAATTATTTCATTTAGAAATGAAATACCTTTGAAATTACAGGAAATACTATTCTAGCTTTAGAATAAAGATTTAATAAAATACTTTGATCAAAAATAACTTTGGTATTAGTTTGTAAGATTTTATTCCGAAGCATTTTTTCACTATTGGCAATTCATTTGGCTTTAACTCTAAAATACAGAAATTATAGAATTGTGTGAAGTTGGTTAGATTAAATTAAATAACACATTTTTATTATATATTTTAAATGATTTGTGTGTAATTTTTATTCTATATCTAGTTTAGTGTTGTTTAATTTTAATAAAGAATTGCTGTGCCGCAGACTTAGATTCTTGACTTCCTTTTTCCAGTTCGATCCCAGTACTTCTTCGCACATATTCGAAATGTAACACTACGTTGCTAGAGTGACACCACCGCTTGAAGGAAGCCAGAATGACATCTTCTCTCTCTCTCTCTCTCTCTCTCTCTCTCTCTCTCTCTCTCTCTCTCTCTCTCTCTCTCGATCTGATAGTGTCCCATCGATAAATTTGGAATGACGAAAGGGCTTTGTATTCAATAAACGGACCATAATAATGGGTTAAAGATAGACCCATTTAACATTCATCTCTTTCATCTTTTCTTGAAAGCTTAATAGTAAACGAAAACATTGTTCCAACAAAAAACTAAGTTTATTTGTACACATTCGGAACATTATGTCTATGGAGGTTCGCAGTACATGATGCATCAATAAGACTGAATGATGTAATTTTGTTATTTTGTATCAGACGAGTTCTTTCCCCCGACTCGGAACAAAATACTTATGTGGTTTGTATTTGTTATATATCCCCTTAATATTCACACATTCTGTGTTGTTTAAAAAAAATAATCTATAATTTTAAAAAGTAATTAGGCATATGGCGTTTTATGACTTAGAATACAACCCCCAACATATATTTTAACATTGGCTGTGCCTATATAAGCTGTGCAGTTTCGTCATCGGACTGTCTGTATTTCAAATATTGATTTGTCCTTTAGCTTTGAATGTTTTGAAATGTGTGGAACATATGACTCGATTTAATCCGCAGTCACAGGGATGAGAAAAGTTTCCTTACTTCTCAAATGGAACAAAGGTTTAGGACCATTAAGTGGCTGCTTTTCTTACGCTCTATTTACTGAATATACACTCTAGCTCCAAGCAAATTTCGGGGCAAATTTTACAAACTAACAGTTATTAAATACATTCAAGTTCATACAGGAAACTCATCTATTTTCAGTACATTCAAACTCTGTTTTTATGTTTTCGATTAATACAAGAAATTATTGATGCATTGAACATAAGGTAATAATTAAGGAATTAAAAAATCCAAGATTCGGTGTTTTAGTAACATGAGGACAAGAATATTAATACTCATTTGGATATATTTAAACAAGAAAATTCACAATCAAAACAGCTGCTGCCATCTATGATACATCTATCTTTATGTTGCAAATACTCTCAGTTTTATCCTCAAATTTACTAAACAAATTTGATTCCTCGGTAATTTGAATAGACAAATTGTAAGTCCCTCCGCTAAACTTGGTTCTTAAAGAAATATATAATGCGCAAACCATATTTTTGAAATTCTGAATAGGAAATGAATTTAACCTAATCTTGGTATTTCAGATGATTACATCGTGGCATGTCTTTTGGGAATAAAATATGGGATCGAGTGTTCTAAAAAACGTGGGACATTTCTAACAATGCCTTGAATCTTGACAGGAATTCCTTAATCTTTCTTCATTTGTATGGATTTTCAAACATTTCAATACAAGATTTATTGGCAAAGTACTTGCTCTCTCTCTCTCTCTCTCTCTCTCTCTCTCTCTCTCTCTCTCTCTCTCTCTCTCTCATGTGTGATGTCACTTTACACTCCAGCGTCATCTGAGAACTCATTATTAAACCTTCTGTCCAAGATATTGTTGTCCACTTGAACTAAATATAATTTCTCAGCTTAGATACCGTGAAATGCACAATAATTGCTCGTCATTACGTAGGTATTCTTGCATTATCCCCAGTGGCAACAGTTGTAATTTTCACAAACTAAAACTGTATTTCTTAAACTTAATCACGTGTGTTGGCTTGTTTTAATAATTTAAAATATATAGCAATAAATAATTCCTGATATTTTATAATTGTACTATTATTCAATATGTAAAGTTGTAAAAGTTGTTCCAGGCTGGGTGTGTTATACCAAAATATTTAGGTGTGCGATGCGAAATGTGCGATATGGAATTACAGATTGAACACCTGTATCGAATGTCAGATCAGCCATGTAAGACTAAATGGGTATGTAATGACATAGTTTATCTCACAAAACGTGTACCGTTTTGTACACCAAATAAGTTTAGAGATTTCATTACTTTCACTTGCTTGTAGACTATGTTGACGATTTGTGACCTCCATATAACGGATACTATAGGTTTGATATGCATTTTACCGTTGCTGGAATAATTTGTGGACGTTTGAGCTTCTAAGGTTTTGAAACTGCATAATTATTAGAAAAAAAATATTTGTTTTTAAAATATGTGTGGCAGGTGTTTACTGTTTCTATAATTGGAGGGCGATAGAAGCAATAATGCACCTTTATAAATTAAAACAAGGATCTCGAACTGCGATGATACTGAATTGGCAAATGCATTTTTTTTAGTGGCTTTTATTCTGCAAGAGTACAGTTCTGTAACGTTCTCAGTCTTATGGGAAAACAAAAGTATGTGTCTCGTGGAATATCAAGTAGTACTTAAATATCATGCGAATGTTTTGGGAAAGTCTTTTTTACTTTATAATTTTACACATATTGTACTTTTTTGCTCACAATGTTTTCCCGAAGTTCGGTCCTATAACCATTGCCCTCATTAACATGTTCATTATCATTGCTATTGGAAACTGCTGTTTTATATACTGTCACAATTAACCTCTACCGTTACAACTACAGTTGCGGTTCATACATAAATGACTGAGCTGTTATCGCTTTCATTTTTTTGTTCTTGCTCTTTACTCCTTTTATTTGTTTTTTCTATTCTTGTTCTTCTTTTTCGGCTATTATTACAAATATTGTTCCAGCTGCACTCAAGATGGCTAGCACACTACCATGACTAATACGACCACCTTTATCCGCCAACCTTATTCATCCACCTCTTTTTTTTCCTCCTCCTTTTGCAACTAAATTCATTTTGTTTTCCTCATAGGCAACCAACATTTTTTTTTTTTTTGCAGTTCACAATCTGGGTTAGGTATTATTTATTGATCGGCTTGCAGTGTGAGCCATAGTCTAGTGGAGAGAGTCATTACATTATTTTATTGATGCTAACACAGATTATGTGTGTCCTTCATTACAATTATAATAAGAAAATCGGTTAATATGGATGCTATTTTTATTTCTTTTGCAATTAGAAGGACTTTTCATAGACATGGTTATCTAATGAAGTGATCGAGTCAAAAGCGATTGACATAATACTTTAACAGATTTTCCCCATGATAGACAGCAATTTCATTAGATCTACAAAAATTTGCGAACAAAATAAACATAAGATGTGGCATAAAGAGAAGGGCAAAATCTAGACTGCGATAAGGTTTGTTTGGGATGATTCTGTTGTCTTAAAATATTTTAAATTAGGATGCGAATAATCCAATTGAGTGAATTGCGGAGTAATAGATCCATAGATTCATTGAGAATCAAATTCACTTAATGTGGTAATCATTGTCAGCTGGCGACTGTGAATTGGATGCAGCTATTTGTCATCTATAGCAGAAGGAAAAAATAATGGGAATCTGATCGCTTGAACATTGGAGGTGAGTTAATTAATTACGGTACTGCCTTTATATATATATATATATAT